>WBMZ01010977.1:0-35434 GCA_013400975.1 Atrichornis clamosus | reverse complement strand
AGCGGCGGGGCCGGGGCTCACTCCGGGGGGCAGCGGTGCGGGGCCTGGGCTCGCTCCGGGCGGTGCGGGGGTGCGGGGCCGGGGCTCGGTGCCGGGGGTGCCGGGCTAGCTGCGGGAGGCGCCGTTATCGTGCAGCTGCCTCAGCCCATATCGCTGCTGCTCCTCGTTGGAGAACAAAGAGGATCAATTAAGAGTGTGCAATTACCGCCGTGCCCTGCCGGCAGTAGGCACAGATCGGAACGCCTTTCCTGCCGTCGCTCTCCCGGGGAAGAGTGCTTCCCACTGTTAATCTGAGACGGTTTGGGGCCACGTAGCGCTAATGAGCACAACACACGTTTAAAAATCAGACAGTTTAGTGCATTAAACACAACCTGAAAGTGAGAAAATAGAGACTAAAGCAGATGTGCCCTTGAAAGTCTTCTCTAGGATTCTTCTGAGCCTGTAGCAGAATGGATCTGAAGCAATGCACAGTTGTTACTTCATTTTTCACTGCTTTTCATGCCTCTTAGTTGCATTTGAATATTTTGTATTGTTAGTCACCTTTTCAGCACTTAAATAAACAAAGGAAAAAAGAATGTGATCCTAATAAACTTTGCTGTCAGTATCAGCATGGTTTATGCATGTTGTAGTCATCCGTGCTAATAGGCAATGCTCCAAGACAGTTTAATTTTACAGGATCCTGGAGACAGTTACTGATGACATTTCTCATCACCCTGTGAAGGGGTAAACAGTGGCAGTTTTGCAAAGCATCAGAGCAGTTCTGCCAGTTCAAATGGGACTGTCCGCCTACTGAAATACTTTGCAGAATATGTGCCTTCATAGGTCAGCAGATTGAGGTGAGGTTAACCAACTTGCTCAAGGTCATGGAGTGGCAGTGGCAGAGTTAGCAATAATGGAATCCAGCCATCCTGGCTGCTGGGTCTGTGCTCTCATCATTGGGTGACTCTCCCAAATAATTGCAGGTAGTTTAAACACTGGTTTGCGTAAGTGCACGTTGAGGCCTTCAAAACGTTTTGGAGAAACAAAATGTTTATAGATTGCTTCAGGTCCCGTGCTGCATTTATGTGTAGCTTAAAGTGATTGCTCAGCTTGACATAGGAGGGCATTTCAAAGAATACTTTGTGGTTTATTTTGTAAATATGCTCTCAAAAGGCATAAATTTTACTGAGTATATCATGTAGAAAGGCTTGTGTAGATTTGGGGGGTAGATCATGAGATGTAACAAAAATAGATTACGCTGTAATTAGACAACTTTTAAAAGAGGAATGTGGAGACATAACTGTAAAGAGGTTTTCTTCTGAATGAAGTGTTTACCCAATGACATTCTGTGGAGTTATTTCAGTTGTTATGAAGAAAAACAACCAGTGAATGCACTGGGAAGCCATGGTGATGAGGCTGTTGAAAGTTAAAATGGGAACAAAAAAGTTCCTCAGTTGATTTATTTATTCAGCAGATACTTGTTAAGTGAAAACAAACTACAATTGATGTTATTTCTGACCTGGGAGAGAAGTTACATTTCACTTCGTGTTTTTTTCTGTCAAGTTAAATTTATTAAGAAAGGGATTTCAAAGGAAACACTGGCAGATCTGTGCTATTGTGACACCAGCAGTATATATTTAGTAACTTCAGGGAGGAAAGATCCTTATTGTGCTGAAAAAATATCAGTGACAAATGTTTGTCAGGACTTCAAAGGGCGCTGGGAAGTGAGCTGGCATTGTTCAGGTGTTACACTCTGGCCTGTGTCCTGGCGAGTGTTACCTTTGACAGATCCTTGCTCCTGCGGGAATTTCACTGGCGCTGGTGGGAAAAGCCCATCTGTGCAGTGCAAATCATAGACCTGAGACTATAGATCTTGGGTTGGGACAGATTTTTTGTGCTTACCTTTATGTGGTGCAAGTAATCATGGTGAATATTGACCACAAAATTTAGTGGTCGTGGTGCCCTGGATGGTGCAGAGGAACAGCAGCCGAGTTTCTGTTCATGAACTGTCTGGGGTACCTGATCTTATTGTGACCCTGAGGGCTGCTGTGGGTTATCTCAGCAGAGAAGTTGTGGTGATACAAACTTTCTCTGTAAAAGTGTTGGGAGTTTCTTGTTGACGTGAAAGGTGTGCTGTTACCAAGACTATCAACACTAAACCGTCATGTCTCCCCAGTATATGTGTGGTTTATCAATCAGTCTTTGAGAAAAATGCTTTTACTGCTCTCACTTGGTGAGATGTCCCAGCGAGGTGATTTCTAAGCTAAAATTGTTTCAAAAAGGATGCTGGTTGCTTGCTTAGGAATCCAGAAATTTATGCCCTGAATGACACTGCTCTGTCAGCCAATGGGTCTGCCATAGGCCTGGGTTTGCCAGACCTGACTTTTGGCAGTTTGGGCGGTAACTCCTCATCCAGCCAAGTTAAATAAGAAAAGGAAGCAATAATGGGATATACTTTTTTAAGATTGGTGGCTTTCTACATGCAGGTTGTGGAATCCTGGGAGGTTTGGGCACTGTTTTCCACAGACGTGTGAGAAAAATGAGCCTGTTGATAGGCTTAGTTATCTATACCTCCACTGATATTGTGAATTGTGGGGTTTTGGACACTGAACACTTGCCACAGGCTGAGCTGAACAAACTGGAGATGTGGTATGAAGCCAGGAATTGGAATGAAATGTACAGTGTTTAAATAAAAAACTGAAACATCAACATAATATTGATTATTATAAATAACACTTGAAAATGTTATGAAATATAATCACTTAAGATGTGTAGCAGTAGCTTGCTGTTGGCTGCATGGTAGCTTAAAACATTTATTTGGAAAAGATCCCTTTTGTTAAGGTCAAAGGTTGCCTGTATTCCTGTGACACTCAATGTGCACAGTGTAGATATGTATAACCAAAGATTCCAACATATTTTTGCTGCATACTGCATTGAGCTAACTTTGGTTAAAAATAAATAATTAATTCTTAATCTTCTGCCCATGAGAAGCATCAAAAGGAGTTACTTTGTATTCCTACAAGCTGGCAGTTTATCCACATTAGCTCTTCATGTAGTCTTAATGTGTTTGAATGGGTCAATGAACATGCAATAGTACATAAAGTTGTTCAAGAAATAATACTTACACCCTGTGTACAAAGTCATTCCAGAGTTTGTTGATTCTTCTGAAACAAAAGGGATTCACCAAAATTCCAAGAAGCACTCAGAACTCAAATTGCCACTTACAGAGCCATTTCTTTTTCTAGACTCTTCTTAATAAGGTAACAGAACATCAACTTGGAACACTATCATTGGGGATTTGTTTTCAGAATATTATTAGTAGCATTTCAGTGAAGTGGAAACAAACCTGTGCTCTGAAAAGAAACTGGATCATGGGGAAAGACATTCCAATGAGATCTGTGAATTTAAATTCTACAGGGATAATTTGCTATTTTAATAAATAAATAAATTAAAAAGCTTCGTTTGTGAATAAGAATCAGAACCTGTAAATCTGATGGTATGACAGTATACTTTAGTAAACACATGAACGTGTGTCATGTTTCAAGTATGAAACACGTATCTGGTGTTTGGAAATGTGATCATCATGATGTTTAGAATGCAGAAATAAGCATTTGTTTTTGATTGTTCATAATGTTTGGACTATTTACTGATAGAACGTTCAGAAAGTAAATTTTTTAAGGTGCAACCAAACCATTTTATTGGGCTTGAGAACACCTGAAACGTATCTTGTTTTATAAAGCTTTATGGGAAGTGGAAATGACATCTAATGAGTCAGTAGGAACTTTTTGTTGTTTTAATATTTTCTACTGTAAAGTTAAACCTCAAAGGACACCTTCAGTTTGATAATTAACCTACAGGAGCTGCAGTAAAATACAACGTTCTTGGGGGGGACGGAAAGACTTTGTTCTGTCTGTCATGTGTAAAGTCAATGGTATGTGTGCTGAGGAGTCTGGCCTTAATTTTATTTTATGAATTACATTTGGGATTGTTTCTTGGTTGGGTCATGGGTTCTGGTTTTAGTTCTGGAATGTCACTCAAAATAAAACAGAACTGTGGGGGTGGCAGAGGGAGTATTGCGATGATTGTACTTTGGTTAAAGGCAGTGGTGGTAGAAAACCTGTCATCTCTTAATAAAGTAGTAAATCCTAAATCTGTTTGGTGTTACTCATCCCAGTCATTTTTCCATTCATTACCTGTAACTACCATGCAGTTGGAACAAGAGCTTAGTTTAAACAAGACACGAAGGTGTTCTCCATTCCTTTGTTCTGAATCTCTGGGATTTGACATACCTGGGTGCCTAGTTGAGGAGATTCCTAAGTTGTTACACCTCATCTGGGGAGGTCATCCCTATGGAAAAGGTTCCTGCCTGAACAGTGACTCCTGCTGCCTTAATGTCATTGCGTTTCCTTGTTTTTGCTCTGGTGTTTCTCAAGTGTCAGTGTCCTGAGGCAAGGATGGGATATCTTTTTGTTGTCATTGTTTGGTTTGTGTTGCAAAGACTCAGCATAAGCAGCCCTAATCATGGACTGGGCCCTCAAATGCTTATCTATTTATTTTATAGCAGTTTGTTAAATAGGTGCAGACCCGATGCAAATATTTTTACTATTTCAGTATTTTTGAAGGAACATAAGTAGAGGTAGATTCATAATCAAGCATCACATTTTATATTTTTACACCTTTGTTAACTGCCTCAGTTTAGTATAGACTTATGGAAATAATCTTCTTGCCTTTTCTCTTTTTTTCCCCCTTTTTTCCTTTAGAATTGCCAAAATGCTTTGGAATTCTTAAACGCTTCAAAAACTGAAGTCTCTGAGGATACAAAATCATAAGAACACAAGAAGCAGCAAGGAGGATTCAGTGCCAATGCAGCAACAAAAAAGACAGCCAGAGTTAGTGGAAGGAAATCTTCCTGTTTTTGTTTTTCCTACAGAACTTATATTTTATGCAGATGACCAGTCAACACACAAGCGGGTGTTGACTCTATATAACCCCTATGAGTTTGCCTTAAAATTCAAAGGTGGGTTTCTTAGGTTAAGTTCTATTTAAGGGTTAGTTGGTGATCTTGAACAGTCCAATTATAATTCATGTAACAAATCGTATCTGTGACAAAACCAAACTTGTATCTCTACATAAATCTGCTGATGAAGTTGGGGATGTGTTAATTCATGATTTGTTACCACTCCTGTCCTTTTTGTTGCAGTTCTTTGTACAACTCCGAATAAATATGCGGTGGTTGATGCTACTGGTGCAGTGAAGCCTCAGTGCTGTGTTGATATGTGAGTAGAAGTTGGTTGGGGTTTTTTCTAATATATGACATTTTGTTATCTTTATTTCTTTCATTAGTTAAGAGTCTGTAAATGAAAGCATGCATATTACAAAATATAAGTTGTGTAAAGAGAATATTTTCCTAATCTCCTGTATACTTGTGGCAGTCTGGTTTTTGCTGTTCTTTCACTCTAGGGCAGAGGTATTACAATATTTGAGATACTCTCTTCTCTAATTTTTTCTTTGGGCATAAATAAAATGCCAGTAAATGCATCTTGTAGTGCAGTTCGTAAACCAGGAGTGAGAGTAATATGAGCCTCCTGAATACCTTGTTTTTTGAAAAAACAGGAAAAGCCCCAAGGCTGGGATTTCTTTGTGAGGAATACCCGTTTGCAGATTGGCAAAATGGAAATGTATGCAGTTCTACTGAACCTGTTTTCCTGGGCCATGTTTAAGAAAGGTAGTTTTGCCTACCTTTCACCTTGACCACCCCTCTCATTCTCAGATCTCTGTGTCTCCCCTTTACTTGTTTCTCCTGTCAGGTCTCAACCCAGTAACTCAGAAAATAAGGGGGCTGGTTAAGTGACCACAGTAATGTACAGGGTCTGTAGGCTGCTGAAATTAAAAGTAGAGTAGGTGTATAAGCTAAAATAGACCAACTTTTTTGTCTTCCATTTGCCACATTATTTCTGTGCTGATGTACAGATACAGCTGAAGAAAGTCTCAAGTACCTAAAAGAGCAGACTGAGCTTTTTGAATAGACATTTTTCAAACTGTAAAACACCTTCTGGAATCTCTGGCTAACAAATTGCCATATACAGAAACCTCCACTATTGACTTATCTGTTCTTTGTCAGATAAATAATAACTGTGTTTGCAGCATGGCTCTTTCCTATAGATTGTTTTCCTTAGGTACAACTTGAAAAATTTCAAGGATTCACCAAATAGAATGGAAGCTTAAATCATGGAACTAGAAAGTTTCAGTGAGCAGGGGCAACAATGCTAAAAATGGAACAGAACAGGTCAGAATATACCAGTGTATCAGTGAGTTATTCCAGCCTTTAGCAGACATCTACATAAGCTTGATTACATTTAGTTAAGCAAATGTTTTTTATTAAATAAAGGAAAATAACATACACATGTTCCAAGGGGGGGAGTTTGTGCAGCAAAACCCCCATCCCATTCCAGTGGTTGCTGTCTAAGGGCAGTGTTTACTGCTAGGATATGAGCAGTACTATGTAAGTGTGGCCATTTGCCAGATAAACAGATATTCTACAGAGCGTCCAATTATGCAATGATCTCTAAAAAGAAACAGGAGAATGTGTCTGTTTATAAGGGTCTGCAGAAAATATCTCTTTGCTTGGCAGCAGATACGTGTTCTCCTAGCACAGTGTTATGTAAAGATTCTGTTTAGGTTGGTTCTTAGTGCCATGGTACTAGGAGTAGAAACACCAATTTAAAAGGAAGTGCTAAAGGAAGAAATCAGAGTTGATCTGCTGTGCTGATATGCTGAGAGCTGTATGAATTAGGGTTGTTGGGGAGGAAAGCCTTTTGTTTTAGTGAAGGCAGTTGCCCAGCCAACACTCTACTTGCTGAAAGCCTGTCATAAGCACACTCCTTTGCCTCTGAAGTGATGTCAAACATCACTGCAGCCCTCTTGCTGAGGGGATGACTTGGTCTCTGTTTCTGTGTTGAATAGTCTATTCAAACGAGATACCAGTTGCAAGCACTGGCTACGTGCTAATGCTTGTCGATATCTTGATGTGATACAGTTCCTTTAAATGAAGACTGAAAAACAGAAATCAATTTCTTGCAGCATTTTAATGTCTATATTATCCCAAAGATTGGTTTCTTGAAGCAGTTTTAAGACTACTGTCCTTTATTACTAAGAGTAGAATCATTTTTTCCCCTCATGAGATGGCAACTTTCTTATTTGTACATACTTTTTTCAGATTAGCTGTTGTTATCTTAGAAACTTAGAATGACCTTTCACAAAAACCATTTGGAAAAATAATTGAAATTTTTATTAACCCTAAGAGCTGCTACCACTTCAAAACCTAAACATTGTAGCTTTTCAATGCTAGATAAGTATTCTTATGATGAATCACAAATGCAGTGAGGAGGCTGTTGAGCAGAGCACTGCTCGGAGGTCTGTTTTGCTGTTGATCAGTGCTATTTTAAAACTCTGCTTTTTATAGGTTCCAAACATGCTCTCAATGGTGGGTTTCTGATTTTGAAGATCCCTAGCTGACTCTTGTCTATAGAGGGAATGAGTTTTTCTTCTGAGAAAGTAGGACTGTGAAGCTTTGAGCCTGGTTTCCTCAAGAAGCTGGACTTTTGCTTGTCAAACACCTGTCCAAGCATTTGGGAGCCTGACTTTACTTCTTTCCTTCCCTGTGCATTCCAGTCCCCTCACACCTTTTAAAATTGTTGGCTAGCATCAAACAGCAATACAGGAGAAGGGATTTTTCAGATAATTGGTGTTTCATAAATTGGTAGCTGGGTCTCACACTGAGGCAAAGGTGGGCTTGAGATAAAGACTTAACTGTCCTGTTTGGCCAGGAGCATATATATTTGGGAATGAAAGCAAACATAAGGAGGGGAGAGAGGAGGTAAGATCAAAACTTCAAGGACATTGAGTGGCAGAGGAGGTAAAGGAGGTGTAGATCATTCCAGTTTATCTGTGTGGTGGGCACAGAGGGCAAACTTTGTGATATAGGATGTAATTCCACAACAGACATGTTTCTTATTAGTGCATCTGTTTGAAAATGTTGGTTTTCTCTGCAGTGTGATTCGTCACAGAGACGTTCGGGCTTCTTACTATGGTGTCATAGATAAATTCCGTCTACAAGTGTCTGAGCAGAGCCAGAGGAAAGCATTAGGGAAAAAGGAGATTATTGCTACTCTGCTTCCATCTGCAAAGGAACAACAACAACAAAAGGAAGAGGAGGAAAAGCGAATAAAAGAACACCTGTCTGAAAGTGTCTTTTTTGAGCAGACTTTGTGTCAACCAGGTAGCTGAAATCTCTTACCTTTTCTCTGTTCTGAATAAGTTTTGAATACCTCAGATGCCTAGAAAGACTAGACTTAAAATACATTTTTTAATATAAACTAAAATAAAATTTTAATTCTTTTTACTTACCTTTTAAAGACTACTGTCTTTATCACTTGAGGATGACAGTACCCAAGAACCCAAACTGTGGCTATTTTGTTTATGCTATCTTGATCAATCAAGACTCTTTGCTGTCCTGTGTTTGTGTGTCATACCTTGGAGAGTGCATCCACTGCTCCTCTGGAGCAGGAGTTCTCACACAGCCAATGGGAGTTCATCTGCAAGAGGGTGGTGGTTATTTTTCCCTTGGGCTCTCTCAGAACATATGCCCCTTCTGAATTTGTTCCAAAGCCTTAATCCCGCATTTCCTGATGAGCAGGAAATATTGCCAAAACATCTTCTAAAGTGCTCCTTGTTCTGCACCCTCTCCTTTGTCTGTCCCACACGAACAGAAGAGCACAGTTGGGTGGCTGAAAACTCTCCGTGTTTCGTACGTGAGGAAGTGAATCAACAGTCTTGAAAACCTGGGCCAAACAGTTTAATTGAAGGGGTAGGATAAAAAGTGTCAAGTTGTACCTGAATTGAATCTAAACTGATTCTTGACAGTGTTGTTACTTTTACTGATTTATACTGTAATGTTCTTGTCACTGTTGTATTTTTCAGGACAGTAACAAAAATCAATTCCAGAAAATAGATGAACCTCCTTGAGAGTGTTCATGGTGTTAAAACAAATCTGTTTCGCTATTTATACTGAGTTTGTTGGCTGGTGAAACACTTTTTACTGAAAAACCCCTCACAATAGATACTAGTAGCATACACAGCTAAAGCAAGCTTACCAAGATCTCTGGGCTCACAGAACAAAATGTTCCTATGATAGTTGTTCCAGGACAAAGGGTTTGAACCATCCTGAATGATCTGATACTGATCTTAATCCAAATGCTATTTCTCTGCTTAAAAACCTTGTTGACTACATTATATTGCTCACCGACAGAAAAGCAGTAAAAAAAGCAACTGCAGTCTTTGCATGTAACCTGCAACCTGGAAATAAGAGAAATAAGGAATTAAAATAGAGCGCATATTGGGAGTCACTGAGGATAGGAAAAGTTGATAAAAACATTGGCTGTTTTCCAATGGGTCTTAAGGATTTGGTTAGAGGTATTCAGCTAAGATGTTAACAGCTCTTTTCAAAGATGACACAGTGGGCCTTTGAGTAGGTTCCAGCTGTTAAAGTACAGTGCAAAAAAGAGTATGAAGGGCCCTTTATTGTCTGTGGTTTGCATTTCCTTATTCTGGTAACACTGGACTGTCAGAGTGGTTCACTCTCACAGTTTGTAAAGTAAGATTCAAATTATACTGATTTGTGGCATCTAAACTGACTCAGGTACAGCTGTTGCATCCTCTAAAGAATGAGGAGGAACTCAGCTGGCCCAAGAACCTGTGCTCTTGCTGTAGGCAGGTTTTGTTCAGGAGGTGTGAGCAGTTACCTGCCTGTGCAGCTCTTTGGGGTGCTCTTTCCTGATTGATTGCTAATCACTGAAGGAACATATCAAGGAATGGAGTCAGGATGCACAGGGAAACCTCAAGCACTGCTGAGACACCCAGCTGTCCTGAGTGTGTATATATAGCTACTGGGCCTGGCAGGCTCTCTTCCTCCAGAAGGGACAGGTTTGAGAAGTCATGTGAAAACAAGTTCCAGCATCAGAACAGGGAGTAGCCTCCTCCGCTGCAAAATGCAGAAGGTTTAGAAGGGTGGGTTTAAGAGTTGTTTTCCACCCCCTCCAAACTCCAGAGGGAAAAGGAAAACTCAGGATATTTCAGCTCCAATGTACTGCAGTTTTGGAGAATATTTAACATTTCTGTTAGTTAGATCTTCCTTACAGTTGGTGCTGTCTGGTTTTTTTCAGAAAACAGAACTGCCTCGTCGGGACCTAGTTTACTCACAGTCTTCCTGGGAGTGGTGTGTGTCGCAGCACTAATGCTACCTACATTGGGGGAAATGGAATCCCTGGTGCCTCTCTACCTCCACTTAAGTGTGAATCAAAAGTTAGTAGCTGCTTATGTTTTAGGTGAGTACTTGGGATTTTATAAACATTTTCCCACAGCTTCTGTGAGTTTGGAAAACCTCTCCTGTCTTTGCCAGTGGCCTCAGGAAACTGAATGGAGACAAAGCACCACATTACGTTTTGGTTTGCATCTCGGCTTAGATCTTAATTTGCAGCCATGGTGATAGCCGGGTAAATTAGCTACTGTAAGTGGTTTAGACCAGATTTGAATTGATACTTATTACACACAGGCCCCTACATGCTAATTTCACCTTTTTTTGTGGATGGGCCAACCACAGTCATCTGCCAACAACCCCGAATGGAACATGCCGTTTCTTACTCTTGCATTGCAATAGTTACTCTATTGCAGAATGTAAAATGTGTTACTCTGTTTCTCCCTCAAGCCCCTATGAACTGGTTTTTAGGGTTTCGTTCTCATTACCTGCTTGATAAGCAGTTGAAATGTGTCGCAATTAAGTTGTTGTAAACCCTGCCTGAGACCACCACCGTCCACAGTTCTCCCTGATTTGTAACTTGCTCCTGCATTAGCCGGCATGGATGAGCTGCACATTTCATTTGTTATGACTATTTCTCTATAAATATTTCAGATTTGAGGAACAGTCACACTAAACTCAATTCTCCTGTTCCACTACCTGGCAGAAATCAGGATTTAAAGGAAACAAGCTAGGCAGCTTCAAACTGATAGCTAGAGGTGAGGTAGTGATGGGCAGAGGTCGAGTTCTTGATGGTTCATGCACTCTCAGCTGACTCACAAAGGTCCGTCTGCTGAAGCAGTTTGAAATCTCACTCGTGGCTCTTTGCGTGAGCTGATGGAGTCTCAGATCAGGACCTTGCAGAAATCATCACTTTGTTTTTATCTCTGCTTTTGAAAATTACTCCAGGTTCTGCTGGTGCCAACTACAGTATTAAGCCATTTGACTTTATACATTTGCAACAACTGAACCTGTTTCTTGATTCCCTTTGAAGTTTTGATTCCTTTGGTGGCAGCATTTTTAGTGTTCATGGACAGATTTTGTGTGCAACTCTTGCTCCTGTAGAAAGTCAATTGCTCTTGAGAAGATGAAACTACTTTCTTCCAGAAGGAAGTACAGCTGGACTGTGGAGCATTTAATTGAAAATAGTTATTATACCACACCAAGTGGACTTTATGACATTTGAGAAGTATTTGATTTACAGAAATGAGTTAAACCCTTTATTGTCTGAAAGTCCCTGTGCAAGTGGTACAGGCTGTCCTGTAGCACCTTCCAGAAGTCTCTGCTGTTACTCTGCAATGATGGAATTAATCCAAGCTAAGGATACAGCAATTGTGGTAGCACTGGTTGTCTGAATCAATACAGACCTTAATAAATAGCTGACCTGTAATTCCTCTTTAATGGATAAATTGCTGATCTAATGGAAGGCAGCATTACAGCTCTGTTCTGTCGTGCTTCTGTCTTCAAAAAGCTCATAAAGCACCTAAGTTCCATCAGTATGGAGTGGCAGGAGATAAAATAGTCTCAGAAATGTCTTTTTTCATGGTGAGATCTGTAGGCTTTAGCTGAGCTCTCTGGAGTGAAAGGCTGTTACATTGACATCATCTGAGCCTGCAAGAAAGTGAGATTGCCCAAGAACTGATAAATCATTATTTTGATGTTATGTAAGGCTGGAATTCAAGGAGCCCTAATGTTCTTCTATCTACCTCCCTTGCCTTGTGCAATGTAACCCATGCCTAAGAACTGCAGATTTGTACTTTTTCCTGTATCAGCATATAATTAAAATGAACTTTTCAGTGTGTCATGAGTAGATTTATTAGCCCCACATTTCCTGTTTTCATCTGGTTTTAATTGTTTTTAGCCTCTATCAGAGCAGTTCTTTTTTTCCCTCCCTCTTTAAAGGTCACAACAAAGAGTCTGTTGAAAACTCCCTCTGCAGACTGACAAGGAAGCTTAACATCTTTGTCTAAAACTGGTCTTTGATCAGTTATTATGCACAGAGCAGAAAAAAAGCCTTGGAGCCTTCAACTAATCTGCCTTACTGATGATTCAGCATTCAAATGACACTGCCCATAGCTGGCCCCCATGAAAAATGGGGTTTGGGTTCTAGTGTTACACTTACCTAAAAAATCTCAGTGTTAAGATTTTCCAGTAGGGAGATCAGTAATTGCTTGGAGTATTTATATCTTCTTTGACATTCAGCTATTAGATGCACCTCACTTCAGTGCTGATTTTTGACTACATCAAAATTGGGAGCAATACTTCTTGTATTTAAGTGAAGTGTAAATGCATTTACCATATTTTCTGGCCTGTGACAGGGTAAACTGACTTTATTTTAAATGTTTTATTCAGTGAAATTGAAGTGTGTCGTTCTTAATTCTTGTCTTTCAGGTCTCATCACCATGGTTATTTTGAGAACATGAGCAATGAGTTCATAGGATGTCAAACACCTTACTGTATATTCACATCATGAATGTGGACTGCCTTTTACTCCCATTTGGCTCGTTAAGATGCTAGCAAAACTGTTCAGTGATTTAAGATACCTTCAGAAGTGTAATATATTTTAACTGTGTATAATAAATGAAAGACTCAAAGCACTTTGCGGTGCTTCTGTAACAGACAGCTATGAAATGTTCAGTGATACCTGTGAAAATAATTTGAAAAACTTTTATATCTACGCCTACTGTAAAAAATCCTTATTAAAGCGACATTTGTTATTTTTAGTCTATGTTCACATCAGTGCGTGATCACTATAAAAGCAAACTGTCTTCTGTAAAAACGTTCATTTGGTTTGTGGCTGTACCTGCCGAGGCTGGCACATAACACTTCTGTATATACATACCAGAGGGCTGAGAGTCGTGACTGATCATTGAAGAAAATGAAAAATTCCATCAGTGAAACTATGAAATAAACCATGAATTTTAGGTGAAGAAGTAATTCTCAAATTTCTTACTTCATCCTTACCCGTATGTTGTTGAGTGCTCGTTTTTCGTACCTGGGGAAATAATTTCTGCAACAGCCATTTTGTATCACAATTGTAGACAATAAAAACAAGTTCTGTAATCAGATCCCTTCATTTCTTAGGGATGCATGGAAGTGGCATTAACAAAGCTGAACTCCCACTAATACAAAATGCACCATTTTTTCTATTTTAGAGACCAAACTAAGTGTAACAGCAAAGGCATTTCTCTACATCCCTTTCCCCACAGCTACCACAGGGACTTCTCTTCTATCAGAAACTCCTGTTCAAATACCACTTTCATATTTGAGGTGAACAGTAATCTTGTTTCATACAAAAAGTATTTCCCTGCATTTGACACGTCATTGTCGAGATGTTAATTGTAAAAGGGCAGCTATTACTGCATTGGATTCATACAGACAAATCTTTGTTTATAAGAAGTCTATAGAACATGCTCTGATATGAATAAAAAACAATTTGGAAATTAAGCCTTCCTTCCCCCTGCATGTTATGGGTCACTTTTCTGCTTATGCATGGAAATGCAGAGAAACCATGCAAAAAACAGTGTTTCTTAAAAAAAAAAAAGGAGAAATGAAAGTTGAATACAAGTTGTTAACCACTACATTTCTTCTTATATAATGTTCCTTCAGTTTGATTCTCAAAAGAACTGGGATTATGTTATCTATCAGCATCAGATGATAAAAGTCAAATGTTAACATTCACTTAAAAAACCCAAAAAAGGTTCCCAGCTGGTTGAGAAGGCTGCGTGCCAGAGCCTGCTGCAGGCGCAGCACTTGCCTCCAACACCGAGCTCGTGGCTGGGTCAGTGTTTTCCTGCCACTGCAGGGCTCTGTTTTTGTAGCTTCACTGTTCCTCAGTACCTGCACTGTGAGTTCTGGTTTTCACGAGGTGGTTTAACCTGCTGCTGCCTGGGGAAAGGCAAGGGAAGGGAACAGAAGCTGGGGAGATAAAAGTGCCATGTGGTGCCTTATCTTAGCACCCAACAGCCAGGTTAAACTTTTTATCGTGCCCAAGCTGATTAAAAAAGCCCAACACAAACCTACTTTTTTCCCTATATCCTGGTGTTCCAGACATGGCCCAGGATCGTGTTTTGCCAGGCACCTGCAGAAGTACAGAAGTGTCAATCTCACCTGTAGGAACTCAGAGTCACTGTAACCAGGTCTGACTCCTGCAGCTGCTCAGTCCTGCAGCACATGATGGGAGAAGGGAGATCACAGAACACAGACTGCCAGCAGTCGTTTTCAAGGAATCTGAAGAGAAACAATTGGTATAGGAAAATACCTTGACCAAAGAAATCAGGAACCAAAAGTTATCATCAACCAAAAAGACTAAAACATTGGACCACTTTGTCAAGGGCAAGAGATGAGCAATACACAGGAAAAAAAAAGATTATGTGCACAGTGTAACTCAGCAGATGCAGACAAAACTGGTGCTTGGGTGAAATAAGGATGATAAGTGTGAATTCTGACTTCTTTCTCCTTCAGGGAAGTTGCAGCACACTGCAGAATCAGATTTATCCCAGTTGGGAGAGCGAGACCCAAGGACAGTTTCACTTCAGCACTGAGGGGGAATATATCAAATTATGTTACAGCATAGTCACAGGAGGCCACTAATAAAATTTTACCAAGTGGATACACAAGATTTGTAAGATATTTCCTGATTTTATATATATATATATGTGTGTGTGTGTATGTACATATCTCTAGTACTTACATAATGGAGTTTCAGAAAACACTGAACGCCTTTGGAAATAAGACCCGAGACAGCAAATACACCTCTTAGAAACACCAGGAAAAACAGTTAAGTGTTCACGTCATTTCCCATTCCTGACTCCTAACACAAACAAACAGTCATTTCCTTGCAATGGGCAAGTATTTCAGCAGACAGTTGGGAGGGCTTTGAGATCACCGAGCAGGAACAATCCTGGTGTTTACCCAGCACTTGCTGTGGCACCGATATCTCGGGGGCTGTGCTGGCAGCAGGAAGCGGGAACGCGGCCGAGATCGCCCTGGGGAGCGTCACTGCCGGGGGCTGCAGGCTTGGTACACCATCTTCCCTAGGTGTTTGCACTTGTCTGGAGCAGAAAGTGCTTAGAGGATCCTGTTTCTCTAGAGGAGTGGATCCGCAGCAGACCTGGTGTCACTGTTTCAGAGCTCCAGGGGCAGACAGGGCTCCCAGGGAATCGGTTCAGTTCTCCGGGGATTGCAGCTGATGGAGCTCCAGAGAGCGGGTCTGGCACCCTCACATGGCCACCACCCGGAAACAGATCAGGCCCTGGAAATGCAAGAGCTGAGCTGCTGCTGCCACGTCTCGGGACATGCCCCAGGAAGACAACGGAGCATTGGTGTCAGATGGGAAGGGTCACTGCTCCTCTGGAAACAGCTCCACAGGGGCACTTGCAGCAGCTCCAAGAGGAGCCCATGCACAGAGCTGTGCCCTCAACAAAAAAGCAGAGAAATCCTGCAATCAGCTAATTAAGAACTGTCAAAGCCAATCATATGTTATTTCATCTTTTGCTCATATGTAGGAAGTATCTGATCACCAACAAGCCTAAACTAGAAAGAGGCTGCCAAATAGGTTTGGCAATAAATCACTGTTTTTCAGTCCTCATTTGTCAATGTACATTTAAGATACCTCGCTTTCCTTGCAACAGCTTTCCTTATAAATGCCAAGTTCCATCACCCCTTTCCTTTGTCAGGAGTGTGACTCTCACACTTCAGACTTACTCGCAGTGGAATCCACCTCCCTGGTGGGGCAAGGCTGCAGAAGGAAACTTGCCTGAGCCAGCAGACCAGATCCAGGAATGTTTTGTTTACAGGAAAGAGAGTTCTCAGGTGCCAAGTGATACATGCCTCATAGAGTCCACGCCAATTCAGGGAAAATCAAATTTAAGGATCAGAAGGTCTTAAAAAAAACCTGGTACAGGGGGTTTTAAGCCCCACCCCCCCCCAACCTTGAATCATCTTCTCTACCATGTGGGAATTTGAGTTGTTGGGCCAGAGCAGCTCAGGTGCTTTGCCCTCTGACCTTGCATGAGCCCCTCTGGGCAGAGAAAAGAAGGGAACAGAGTGTCCTTCAAAGGGTGCAGGGCTGAGCAATCCCAGTATTGACCCCTCTGCCAGCTGCATGCAGAGAGAGGGGCTGAGTGGCCGTGGAAAACAGGTTCCCTCCTGTGTCCCTGGGAAAAGGGCACTCACCTGCTCACAGCAGTGCAGGAAAGGCACCATCTCTCACTAGAGCTGGAGGAGAAACAGCCCAAGTTAATAGTGCTGGAGTCTCTTTCCTGCAGGCATAACGTGCTGCCTGAGGAAATTAAATTAAGACTGAAACCACTGAAGGAGAGTGAAGTACACTGCTGCCAGCAGCACATCACTCACTTGTTACTGCCCCAGAGAAGCTGGGGATGATTGGAAACCATCGGTGGTCAGGAAGAGCCATTTACAGATAATTACCTCAATGAAAGGACACGGAGAACAAGTGTATCCTCAAAAAAGGAGCACTGGAGGAATGACACAGGCAGGCGACACTCGCAGTGTCACAACTGAAGGCGAGTAAGGGAATGCACTCACTTTTGGGTGTATTTTTGTCTGCTATAGAAGCTCTCCACTGAATGCTAACTAGCTGTTTACTTTGGATAATGAGCTGTAGCTAATGCACATCAGCTCTTGAAAATTTGCAAAGCTGTATAACCATGCTGACAATATAAGGTGGAATTATATCCAGGCAAAGCGACTGCGCTGGTCTTGGAAACAGCAGAGACTGCAAAGAAATAATTTAAGCAAGAGCACAGCCACGACTACAGCAATCAAAGCAATGGGTGACTGCTCACTGTGGGGAAAAAGGATGGTAAGAAGGTCTCCCTGAGTAGCAGACCCCCTGTAATGGAACTTAAATCCATGTTTCCAGTTTAATAAAAATTAGCAATATTTACAATAACAAAATATGATTTACAATAACAAAATGAGAGTTATAAAACTGCAGACACTCAGTGGCTTGAGGTATGAGCATCAAGGCATTAGATGAGCATTTGCTTTGACAAACACATCAAGTGACAAAACTGCAGTAAGGCTCTGGAAGCCTGTGTTCCATCAACATCACCAAAACCATTAGCACCTTTCCCTCTGGAATCTGCCAGGAATCTCCACAATTGAAACTGGCTGCTGAAGTGAATGCACTTAAAATTAAAGGATGCTGATGTATAAAAATAGCAGGAAACTTCTTGATTTCAGTGCCAGCTTTATTTAAACTGGCTTGAAAGACAACACAGTACCCAATTTCTGTGCCACAAACCTGACGTGTGCTATGCGCAGCATGGGTTTGATTTTTCTCCACAGAAGCACAAAGAGTAACCAGGGGAACCACATTTCCAAAGATTAGATTCTGCAGCGAAACCTGCTCCCTCTTGAGAGCTCTTTCTACTTCAGTTGACATCCAGCAAAATTCTAAACATTTACATACAATTATTTATCATGGAAAAAGATCTTAAGTTACAAGCATTTTCCAAGGCTCTTACGGAGCAAGTAAAAGAATAAGGAAACAAACAGAAGAATTTTAAATTTGATAAATGCCAGATTTGCCTGAGGAATCTTTGTGGCATTGGGGATGTCTCACCAGTTCCTTGAGAGACACAGGGGAGCCAGCACGAAGGCGTGCGGAGGCCGTCCTTGGTTTTGGTTTAAATGCACCCGACTCCTCCCCGCTTCTGAAACTTCTGCTCCCGAGCCAGCTACTGAAAGTCAAACAAGGTTATTCTCCTTCAGTGGTTTATTTTTTTCCCCTCCTCTCTTGTGCTTCTACCACAAAGCCCCAGTGGAGGAAGCAGTCTCAGCATGTGTGTGGGGTCTGAGTCTTTGGGATGCAGGGTGTCTGTCTGCCTGCCTGGAGTGCTCCGTGCCGGAGGAGAGGCATCTCCTGAGCAAGGCCTGGGCTGGCTGGCAGCTGCTCTCAGGTTTATCAAACAAGGATGCTCCCACCAGATATACAGAAATGGGAAGGCTCCACCGGTACAGGTAAAACAAACCATCACCCAAGACATGCCCTTAGGAAACAAACCTGAGGTGACAATTTTTGCACCCAGTTATTGAAAAGGACTCTTGCCAAGCACTCCTCTCTGTGTCAGTAAGGTTTTAATTACTGTACTGTAGCTGTAAACATTCAATTGCATTTACAAATATTTTAACTTGTTGCTTCCAGGAGAAGAGGGATCAGCTTAAACTCCATCTGCCTGTTGGTGATGAGAAAGGTTGCTTAAAACAGGATAGGAAGAGCTCACACAGTTTAATTATGACTCCTGAAGCTCTCTATTTTAAGCAAATGAGTTACGACTCCAACATATGCAAGAATACAACAGCATAAAGTGAACATTTCTGAAATGACGACTGCTAAGAGAGGCACAAGCTGTTCTCAAGCTCATGGAGTGCTGGAGGTCCCTCCAGTCACTTCCCTGGCAGATCATTGCACAATAGCAGGGCTGGACTCGCAAACACAGCACTGATACCAGAAACAAAACACACAACTATAAATGGAAATATCTCGGTCTCACCAGACTTTGGAGACTTGTTTTGTTTCTATGGGTTGGTGATCATTCACACTCAAGTTTCCTGAAAAAAGGTGAAAAGAAAGAATTGAGGATTAAGTTCTTACACTGATCTCAGGAGGACCGTGGGCAGCTGTTCGGCTGAGCGTTCAGGTCACCCGGCTGGCAAGACACAGGAGATCCTGCAAGTCAATCTAGCTGAGGCACAGGCTCATTTTTCCTGGCATTTGTACCTCTCTTCCAGAGGGAGGTATCTATCCTCTGCTAAATGCAGCAACCACCGAGGGCTCATTCCAAAAATACAGCCCCCTGAGCACTGGCACCGTTACCGACGCTCCCTCAGCAACCGTGTCACTCTGGAGAAGGTGCAAGGAAGAAAAACACCCATCAGTTGTCAAGGAAGACACAGTGGCCCGAGATCCAATTTAACTGCCAGCAAATCCTGCAGCCTAATTTTCAACCAGAGCAATCAAGTGCCAAACACAAGCGTGATTTTTGGAAAGTGCCACTGGTAGCACAATCCCAGAGAGATGCAGCCGTATGCCCCCAAAGGGCTGCAGAATAAAGAATTTTATATATTATAATATATATTTTATATATATATTTATTTTTTTTAAAATCATAATTCTTCCAATATGGCTCGAGACCAGAAAGCTGCCCATTTGTTCCCAAACGAAAACAACTTGTAACAAACTCAACTCAGTTAAGGGACACCATATGATTTTAAAAGAAAGCATTTAATCCCAGATGAAAACAAGGACATGGTTATCTAAAAAAGTGCAGAAACAGCAAAACACATTTATTTTTCCATTTATTGGCACTTATTTGAAAAATAGCATAAATATTCAACAGAAAAGAGACAGTTGACCCACACTCAGCTATTAAACCCCTCTACTGATGCATCTTTTAACAAAGACTGGAAGAGACACCAGGAGGTTCATTCTTAAGAAATAAGCAAGATTTTTTTAAAAAAGAGTCTTGCTCCCACCACAGAAGAGTGAACGCACAGCAACTCTTTGGCACAAACCTGACACTGCAAAACCAAACTTTGCCTCAGCAGAGAGAGCAAACAGAGCCTGGCAGCCCCGTGCCCGTCTGCTCGGGGACAAAGGGCAGCCGGACTCGGGGAGGGACTGCCACCAGCACAGAGATCATTACAATAATTTAAGAGGAATGATACCAGAAGTAAACCATGTCGTATCTTACTACAACAGAGTCAGACTATTAAATACATTCTATTTTCTCTCTACGATAAGGACACACAGAAATGGGTCACTGGCCCTCAGGTCACCAGGTCTTTGCGCTCCAAGTCATCCCTTTCTGATTTTGATGGCTGCTGTCAGTCAAAGCTTCATCCATGTGAATCGTACACTGCAGAGTTCAGGGCAGGTTTTTCTCCTACTTGAGGAAGTTTCCATACTTTTCTCGCTTTATGACACATTACAAAGATTTAGTGTTTAAAAATAAAACATTTTGCTTCATTATTAACCTCTCTGGAGAGAAGGTTTGAAACCACACAGCACAGATGCACAGACATGTACAAACAGGGACCCAGCTGGGGAAGCTCAGCTGCACAACCCAAATGAGGCTGTCACTGTAAAATCCCAGACAGCTGTCCATGGGGGGGTCCTGCAAATTCTTCCTCCTGGTTGGGGAATTTCAGAGTTGAGATCAGGCACACTGACTTTTCAAACATCTCAGTTTACCAGATTCTATGCTTTCAATCAGCAGAAAGTTTTCAAAGTAGAAATGACTTGATGTCATTGTTTGAGGAAGCAACGTCAGGAGATTAAACGCAGATTAAACATCTTTGATGGCCTCAGCCTGCAAAAAGGCATTCAAGATTCCTCACTGTATCTGTCATATATGAGGACAAATACTGACTGCTAAAATAATGCATTTCTGAAGTACTAAATACTAAAATCTCAGGATTTAATATTTTGTTCCAAATATTATCACAATTTTTCCCTATTAAAAAATCTTTAACAGAGCATCTACTACTCCAGTACATCATCTAAATGGGGAAGAAAAAGAAAATAATACAAAACCCCAGAATAATGTTCCACACCTAATTTAGATTTAGTCACAACTGCAGTCATGATCGTGAATAAAATCCAACATATAAATCTGACAATTCACCAACTTGTTCTTTTTGACATCCACTGGAACACAGAATTCATTAAGAGCCAATCATAACAGAACACAATAATCATAATCAATTCCCTCCCCCCCCCAATATTCTCCCTTTCATGTGAAGAAGAAAAAAAATAGAAATATCTAACACTCTGGGAATAAAAACAATTAGTAAGCTGCTTCATTGGTTTAGACTGAGGACAAATGTCAGTTATCTGCTTCTCCACAGGCAGGGAGGACACTGGCTGCTGGCAAGCAAAGTCTTCCACGAGCAGGACACATGTTCAGTGTTTGTAACTCATGCCAAGGAGACCAAATCCACTGCAAACCAACAGCTCGCTGGCTGATGTGAGCACCCAATGTGCCTGCAGCCCAAACGCTTCTCTATTGGAGTAAACGTCATACAAGTCACTAGAAAGGTGAATTCCTCCTCAAGGAACGATTCTGGAAGTTTTCTAGAAGTAATGACATTCCTGAAGTTCCTATGAGGAACAGAATGGGTTACACACAACAGAAGGTCTGGGGGATATCCCGCCTGTTTCCTGGTGTCCGTCGGCAGATTCCGGCTTCTCAGTTCAGCGGTAACTTGGCCGTGAGATCAACTGCTAAAAACGGGGATCTGGAGTCAGACAGTGACACCGGAGAGCCTGTGCTGGTGCCAACTTCAGCTGGGGAGTCACAGGAGGAGCCTGCACTGCTCCTGTTGTCATCCAGGGCGTGTGAGGACAGACTGAAAATGGAGCAACAGCAGGGCGTGAGAAACGCGGCAGTGGCTCAGGTACGTGCCCAAAGCCAGCCTCAGTCATCAGCAAGCCAAGTGAAACACCCATGCACACCTCTGAACGAGCAGCAAGCCCTGTGATCTGAAACACACCTGCAGCTGCACACCTTGCAGTCACTTCCAGACAGACGGAACGCTCTGCCCATTTCCTCTTTTGCTCACCCAAAAATGGGGCGCGGATCAGGAGCCCCAGGCTGAGCAATCCGCTGCCAGCTCTACCCCATCCCCAGGGCCCTGGGCCAGCACAACAGACAGAGGCCTTTTTGCCAGGAGAGCCAGTGATAAACTGCCCATCCTCCTTTGTACTACATATTTCACAGGACACGGATTTATAGCTACAGCTGATCTATCATCAGCGAGAGCAGCAAAGTGACTTTTTTTTTAATTACCATCTCCTACACCAAGATGCAGCAATTGAACCCACACTGCTATGCCTACTGTAAACAGGGTGTGCATAAAAGGTATGTTTTTGAAGTACCTTTAAAGCACCTATTTTGCTACTGCAATGTTCTCAAAGCTTGTGCATGACTTGCACATCAGCTGAGAGGCAAAAAGACAGAAATACTGTGCACAACCCTTGGCAGTTGTGTAGGCACACCCTGTGTATGATTAACCTCTTGACTAAAACAGTAGATCAAAATCCCTTGCTATTACAAGCCATTACAATTTTTTAGGAAGTATTTTTTATCTCCTCCCAGCAGGGAGAGTCAGACAGGCTCATGTTCTTCTCTGACTAAGAGCAAGGGCAAAAAAGCAAAATCCAATCCACCCAAAAGCATCAGCATTCACATTTGATTGCAACCTGAATCAGACTCCAAAAACTATCATCCATGAGGTGCCTGTTCCTAAACACGCTCAATTC
The DNA here is from genome assembly GCA_013400975.1 of Atrichornis clamosus. NCBI lineage: Eukaryota > Metazoa > Chordata > Aves > Passeriformes > Menuridae > Atrichornis > Atrichornis clamosus. The sequence goes on along the minus strand of WBMZ01010977.1, from coordinate 12,812 downwards.
CCATAGAGGTGAAGCATGCTATCAGTCATGCCTAGAAACTGCAGAATTTTAGTGAATGTTGCTGCCTGTTTACTGTGATAATCTCAGTGCTGTAACATTATGAGATGTCTGTATTAAAAAAACCCCAACAAATACAAAAAAATTCAAGAATAATCGCTGCTAGAGAAAAATTATTTGTAATGTTTCTGCTGAAAGGGACAATAAAGAGCATTTACCATCCCCCAAGGTCCGCCTGATGTGCAGCCTCTGGGGTGAGCATGTTGGTGGATCCTTGGAATAATCTTTTTGGATGATCTTCCATCTCTGTCACACCTTTGGGAAGAGATAAGGAGTGATAAAGATTACTAAAAGCTACTTTCAGTGTACTTCTACAGAGCAAACAGAATAGAGGTTCAAACTTTTTACAACAGATTATTTTATATGTAAAACATAGAATTTAGATACTGAAATTTTAAAAGACTTTCCTGGAACCAGTTTGTCCAAGCTTCAGTACAGTTTAGTGAGTTATTAACAAAGGTTTAGATATCAGATATTTATTCTTCAGTAGTGAAGAATCATCTTTTGTTTCAGTTTATCCACCTATCAGTTCACTGACCAGCAGAGAAGCCAAAAATAGGGAAAAAGAACAAGCTCCAGGATTTTCACAAAACTTTTATATTGACTTTGATTTCCAAATTCTCTAGAAGAAGAGAGGATAGATATATGCTTAAATATGCTATGACAGAACTCAGATGAAAGTGTTTTAAAAGTTGTGTCAGAGCCAAAGGTGTTCTGTAACAAAGGTGAAGCATGAAGATATAAAAATAGGCACAGTAAAATAGCCAGAAGTTAAAGGTGGAAAAAAGTGTAGGAAAACAGAGAAACATTTCCTAATAAAGCTGTAATATGTCTACCAGGCCTGTGCATCAGCTTTTGGCTTTGAAGGGCAATTTAAAATGTACAGTACCTGTGTGTTTCAGTTAACCAGGACTTTCAAAGTTCTCTGTTTAAGTTAAATATATCAGTAGTTGTATTTATTGTTTTGTTAAGCAGGTTACATCAGTTTTTTATCACATCTATATGACCACAGCAATGGGGAGGCACTAGAACAGAACAACTGTTAGCTTTATGCAATAGTAAAATCTAATGTAATGATTTGTCTGTTTCATCAGGTGTATTATCTTCTATTTCTAGTCACTTTTTGAAGTATCAGCCAACTGAACAGAATTATGGAGAAAGCTATATAAATTACTATGTAACTAACAAGTTGGCCTATTTTATTAGCCAAATCTAAATACTGTACCTTTTCTTTTTATTGATCCAAGAACACTTGGTCGAATGCAGTTAATTGGGCTCTGGCTTCTCCTGCTAAGAGAAGGCAAATACTGTACTGAAATCACCATTAAAAAGGGAAGGTTGAAAACATATGAAGAATAAAAAATGCTCAGAAACCAAACTCCTGGGTGGAAACCACTAAGGAAGTAGGCACTAAAACAGCTTATCCAAAACAAGTCCTTTTTTTTCACCCCCCTCTGAAGATAGACCAGGAAGCACAGAACTTAGCAGGAAAAGTTTAATTACATTATTTCACAACTTGGGCAGTCTAAAAGCTCACATCCAGGCACTGACTGTATCTCAGTTGACAGACAGTGCTTTGCTGAACTGTGAGGGCGTAGTAAAATTTAATTGTTTGCCCACATCACTTAAAGGAATAACAAACCCTGAATCTGTTTGTGTTTTCTTCCCCTCAGAATTCAATTACTTCAGATGTGATTGAGAGCAATACAGAGACTACAATGAGAAGACAGATGCCACAACACAGCCCATTTCCCAATGTTATGACATGAGGATTTTGACAAATGTTTTACGGCATTGTAAAATCTGAAGCTTACATAAGTATACAAAGTTGTGTTTGTGCTCAGAAATTAATTATGGATACAACGAATTCTGGTATTTCAAATGTCTGTCGTGAATGAGCTATGCCAATTTTCCATCATTGATATGATCTGGTGGCTTACCTTGAAAATCTCCTTGTTGGACTTGGGCTGGGACTTGGAGGCAATCCACTGCTGCTCACCAGACTTTGCAAAGACGGTGAGAAACATTGCTGAGAGGAAAGGAGTTTGTGTTATTTATTTATAAATACTGTATCACTCCCATGTGGTAACAAATGATGTTTAACTGCAGAGAAAGAAACAACTCAGTACCAGTTTCAGCAACCAGTCACTGGGGCTGGGTATCCTGAGACACCACTTTTTGCTACTGAGAAAAGAAAAAATTAATAATTGGACAGATTCCATTTTCATGCAGATTTATTTCACTGTACTCTGGTTAAACAGATTTATTTGTTTTTTATTAACCACAGAATAACAGCTGAACACTCCACAGAAATTCACATCCACAAGATGAGCAGCTGGTATTTTCTGGTTTGGGGTTTTAGGGGGTTTTATTTTCTCTCTAGTTTCCTGTTTGCAGCTGAGGTAGAAAGGAGCAGGTGGCTCAATCTTTTGCTACTCATTCGGTTGAATTTATTTAGCACTACTTAACATAAAACCATTATTACCACATTTTGCTCACCTTCCCTATCCCTCTTGTAGGTGAAGGAGCTGGAGAAACTGGAACAAAGTCTACTTGCTTTGGTGATAGTGATTTTTCAAAATCATTGTCGCTCTGTAAATAGTGCACGTAATTAATCTTATGAGCAGGTACCTTAACAAGAAAAAGACTGATAGGCTGAAATTCCAAAGTTATCCTCCATCATATCAATAATTTTTAGGTAGCCATTTATGAGTTTATGCTTAACAAAAACAACATGGAAAAAAATTTGAACAGGCAGATGTCCATGCAATTTCCTTTTGACACAGCAGCCCCATGCTGCAAGGAACCCACATGTACCTTAAACAACTGATAATTCTATGCCTTGTTAGTGTGAAAAATTGCTGATCAAAAGCAGTGCTATACTAACACCTTAATTGCAGGTCAAACTATCAAAGAAAACGTTGACATGAGAGAGTCTCTAGTGTCCTGATACTGATGACAGAAACACAAATTAAAGCATGAATGCATTACCAGGCTCAAGCTCTCCTCCCATGAGTGGCTCATCTGCATTGCTACTTGCACTTCTCTACAAAGAAGAAAAGAAATGTATTGTCCCGGGCCCACAGACGACTGCAGTGTCTGTTCTACTCTGCCTTAGTGCTCACCTTTCACGAACTGTTTCTCTGTTCAGCAAATTCATTCCTTCCTCCTGAAAGATTAGCAGATGAAGAAATAAGGTCAAAAAAAAGCACGCTTTGTTCCAGCAAATCAAAAAAGCTGTGGTTTCACTTCACTTTGGAATGTGGAAAATTTAATTCAACTCAGTTAAGCAACAATAACCTTAAGTTTTCACTCCATGAAAACGAGAGAGAGGAGAGGATGAGAAAGAGATGAAGCAAGAGAGATCATCACATAAGAAGTGCTTATGTAAACTGGTTGTTCCCCAAACAGTTTTATTTTCATTACTATCCAAGAGGTAGCTACAAAACTGAACAGTGATAACATGGATTGAAAATTCTACACATGCCAGAGCATTTTTATGCAGTCTTGAATAATACTATTTTACAAAGGGGACACAAGTACAAATAAGCCTCAAAAGCATGGCTGGATTCTTACCTTATTCTGTGGGTTAGTGACTAACTACACACTTGTCAGCATCTCTTTTGCAATACACTGCACTGAACACAATGACTTTGGGATGGGGGACTGCTCTAAAAAAACCTCCATAAAATATTATTAAAATGGATCAAATACGTAAAATCAAACTAAACATTAACATCAAGTACAAACATGACTCAATCTCCTCTTAGGTTGACACCATTCCTTAAAAGTAACCACATGTCACTGAACAGTCTGTTCAGTGAATGAGTAGATTCCCTAATTCAGTCCAGTTGAAGAGTAAAAGTTCAACTAAACATCTTTGCAATCCTCATCATAAGTAGGAGGAGTCTAACCTACTTCACCTGTGTGATAATTTGCTCAGATTTGAAATAGATCAGAAGTAAATCACACAGTTTTCAGTAAGTATACAGGACATGGAATTAATTAATTCCAACTTGTGAATCTAATGCTAAAACACAAATTAGGAAATTACACTGTTTGCTTTAATAAACGGGTGGCACAAATATAAATGCAGAAGTATTTTCCAAAAGACTGAATTATCAAATTTTACTTCATGTAATATAGCAGAGCCATAACAGCTCATTCCTTTGCTCTCAGCATATTTCTCATTATATCTCCCTGCTCACTGCAGGGGGGTTGGACCAGATGACCTTTAAAGGTCCCTTCCAACCCAAACTAATTTATGATTCTATTATATTTACATATTAATCCTAAGCTTTTCATATGGATAAAAAGAGCTGTACAACTGACCCAAGTGCTTCAGAGTCTATTTAACCAGTAAATTATTTACATAATGAAAGCAGGCAGTTATTTTCTTCAGGATTACTGTGCAACTACCTTACCTAACCGAGGTGGGAAGCAGAAGTGCCTTCCACCACTTCAGGCACCATACCCTAAAAATGCTGTCTGAAGCATTAAATCGTTTTCTTAACTTTTCACCCTCTAAAAATCAAGCCTATCCATTCAAAACTAGACAGCTAAAAGATTATTATATTTTTTTTAAAATCAAGCATCTTCAAGCCAATTTTATAAACATTCTACTGTCAGAAAGTGGAGACATAAAATGAAGGAGCCATAAGAGTTTGAGCTTGTTGATTTTAAAGCTGGAGTCTTCAGCCTGTGGTGTGCTGGCTGGGAGCAGAGCTATTTGAGCCTGCTCAGATATTCCCCACACCACCCCCCTTCCTAAGTGTTTGCTCGGGTGCCCTTCCCCCTCCGTTCCTGCTGTGACAGCACAAGTACAGGGATCTGGATAAGAAAATTATACAGATGAAAAATAGCCCAGCCAGAAGAGTACAAACTATTTTTTAGCCAGAATGCTTCCTTATCCTGCTCATTTTCTGGCTGCACAAAAGTCTTGTGCCAACACAAGTTAAGGAACGCCTTGTTATTGGCCCCGAATATTTATGCTGGCACTACTGCCAAAAACTTGGTGAAACTTTACCCTAAGGGTTTACATTAAAGGTTTCCTTTCTAAAATGTCCATTTTAAGATTTTCTCTGCTCGAATCTTCTTCTCACTGTAAGATGCATTTTGCTTCATGAAACGTGGAACTGGGCAGGCAGCTTGAAAATAAAATCTACAGCCATTTCAAGGACATTACACATCAACTGCAAAAACCCAACAACCTACAAAAAACGAATTAAAAAGAATCTGTGCTTACTTGTTTGATTTGGTGAAGACGACTGCTAGGAATACGGATAGGAGATGATGGCACAAACTGCAAAACAAAGTCACGTACAATTGAAAGTAGAGGAGAAGGCAGGGAAAGGTGCAGCAGGAATGTTAGAAACCACTCTGTAGTGCTACACCAAACTAAAAAAAAGTAATTAAAAAACCCCCCAAATCACGTATAACATTCTCAGTGTATATAAACGACATTATTTACTTGCAAGAACATGTTAATATGTATTTCCACATTATACTGCTTTCTATGCTCACAGATGCTCATTGGTATCAGCCTGGCTTCCATTCCATTTCCAGGTAACTAAAACTGACAGCCTTCCCTACAGAATGGAGCAGCTTTTCACTAGCATGCTGCCACACTTAGTATATATGTAGGCATAAATATTTTCCTTTATGTGACCCAGAATATTTGTTTTCATTTAAGTGATCCAGAAATCTCCCCAATAGATCCTTACAAAATACAAAGCCAAACCAACACATAGTACAAAAAGGTTCCTGGATTTTTGTCTGCCGATAAATGAGTACTCTGACAGGTGAAAAAAATCTGCTATTAGAAGGCTAACAATGAGTTAAACACTTTCTTTATGGTTTCTCAAGAGCTTCACCAATTTGGGTGAAATCAGAGAAGACGTCACTAAAAATGGTCTTCTGTTAATGCTGACAGTTTTGCATCAAGATCTCACTGGAATACCGTGATCTAAAACTGCACACTCAACACCGAGTAATTTAAAGTGATTATTTTCTTAAAATATCATTTTCTTTCATGTATTTCCCATCCCTCACATTGTCAACCCTCAGTTGATTTATGCCATAGCCATTCAGGGAACAAAAATTCTAAGCTAAAGCCTTGAATAGAGGTTTATCTTCTCTGTAAGATGACAATCCCTCCAAAAAATAAGGTGTCATTTTAAAATGGATGTGTTCAGCAAGTAAGGTTTGCATTACCATAGGTGTTTATACACTTTATTCAGTATAAAGCTTCATCTGCTTCACAAAACATTACTAGAGCTCTTCATCATGCTCAAGCTGGAGAACTAACAAACATTCGGTTAACTGTTACTGCACCAGCTTCTCATCAGTGCCACACAGAGTACACAGATCTTACTGCCTGACACGGTAAGTTAACATAGACTATTAATGCTTCATATATCCAGAATCCTTCTTCTAAAAAAACAAACATCAGGACATGACACCCTTCTTCTCACGAAAGAATTCAGGCTATCAGACTCACACAGAAGATGTCGAACATTTGTGCCAGAATTTAGTCACGGTAATAATACATAGTACTAAAGTCTAACAGCTATAATATCTGGACTTGCCACTTTTTAAGTCCAGTTTAAGTCAGCTGTATTATTATACTGTGTTCCCAAAAATCCTGGGCACCTAATAAAAATTCCTCCAAGCTGCACCAGCCAATATAGACCTTGAGCTGACCTTGATTCTCACACAGAGAAAAGGATTTGGACAATAGTGCATTCCTGCCTATTCACTCTGTCATTCCACAGTAGAAATGCATTTGTTCCACTCATTATATTCTAATTTTATGACTGTGATCCACATACTTTAAGGTTTGACATTAACAGAATATGTACAAAAACAGTGGTTTGCAGTATAAAACAGAAATTATATGAAGACAATTCAGTGTTCCTCTGCAGAGTCTAACACGCTATCATTGCTCTGAGGATCCTACATCTTGTTTCCAACAAGTTAGTATCCTTGCTTTGTCAGTGTTTAAAACTCACTTTTGCTCTGTTTGTATCCTTTGATTTCATTCTTGTGAAAAGAAACTTCTGTTACTTTCAAAGGACACTTGCTAAACAAACTGAACCCATTTATTAAAAGTATGCCACTCAAATCCCCAATGATTTAAAACAGCACAAAGTTTAATAAAAACATTAAGAACTATTAGACTACCAAAGGGAAGAGAAATACCTTCCTCCCTTCTCCAGAGTGTCAGATACTGTTTTCCAGTGCAGGTAAAGTTTCAGCAGTGCCAGGCTGGCAGGAACTACTGCCCGAGCGAGCAGGGACTGCCCTGGTGCCTCTGCCCTGCCCCACAGTGCCCTCTGCCTCCTGCCAGCACAGCCACTTATGGGGCCACACTGAACCCAGCAGGGAAATTACCCAGCCTTAAATTTAAAAAAAAAAAAAAATTAAAAAAATTTTAAATCAACTTTTTTGAAATAGCACCTAAATACCTCACCACTGACTCAACTGCTCTGCTTAAACAACAAAACAAAATCCCCAATGACACAAATCAAAAACCCACCAAAACATTTACTCACTGGTATCTTCTGCAAGGAAATAAACAGCAGATACTGAGCCTAGTTGACCCTTCCTTGGCAATTACATGTGGTGTCAGAAAACTGCAGATCAAGCCCCAGCCCAAATGGCATCGCTGCCCTTGCAGTCATCATTAAAAACCAGCTGGAGTCTGAGACTTGGAGAAGCTGCTCCAAAATCAGATTTTAGAATTCAGCTGAGCAACTAGGACAGTCACGAGAACCCTGAAGATGGAGTTGATGGAGTATGACCTCCAGTTATCAGAGATTTTAGCAACTCCCATTGTTCTCATGACAAAGAACACCACACAGATTAGACAAACACTAATAAATTTTTTTCCACAAAGTTTAACAAAACATAAAACCTAAGATGTACTTATAATACTAAAATAACGAAGTTTCAGTTGCTTACCGAATCTTTTAACCCTCTTAGAGCTTACACTGCAATAAAACTTGGATTAGTTTTCTTAAATACAAAAAAAGTGGATTTTGAAGTACAGTTTATCACCTTCTTATGTAAAATTTAATTTACCAAAGTAGATGTGATCGAGCTCCTTAGAATACCTCTAACATCATAAAACTACACACACTTCTTTGCTACAGGAAGAACACCAGGGCAGGTAGCTTAGGGTCCTTGAGGGCAAAAGTTTAATTATTTTCACAGAATTTTTTATCTGTGCATGATCCACAGAAGGACGAGAGTCTCTAAGATCTTTCCCAATTCCATCCTCCCTGCAATCTTTAACAGAACCACAAACCAGACCATAACTCAAAGGAATATTTCAAAGCAGACAAGGCACTGATCTAGCAGCCAGTGGGGCACTTGATTTTAGTGTAAGTAAAAGTTCAACTTTATTTTGTCAGCACATGGTCAGCTGGGAGCAAAGAAGAAAGTTAACCTTCAGGACACTTTTTAATAACATTAATGTGAGGGGAAGGATTAGGAACATCAATCATCCCATGAAGGTGGGAACACTGGTTCAGTTCAGAAGACTGCAGTATCTACAAGAGGCAGGCAGGAGAGCAGCTCGGCAGTGAATTAGCTCCTGCTTCCCAGTAAGTTCTGGGCAAGGCACCCTGAAGTAGCATCTTTTTAGCCCAAAACTTGAGGATCTTCAGGAGTAAACACATAAACGGTGCTTTCATCTTTGTTTTTTCTCCTTTTGCCTGAACACAAGCACAAACAGATTTACACTAGGCTGCCACCCTAAAAATATAAAGAAAGAGACTTTTAAAGAAATCTTGAACCATAACACTTTCGATCAGGTTTTACATCCCAGCAGGAGAAAGGCTTTTCCACCAGTCTTCCTAGATTTATACATAAGTATCCTGTTTCTGTTACAGATGCAAACCTTTGCTGAAGTATTTGTCTGAACTCTTTTCTTAAGCATCAGAAATCATTTAACACATTGATTACTGTCCACAATACTGCTATATAATTACTTTTCTTGGCAAATTACCTTTCTTACTCTTATCTTGGAATATCTACTTGCATTTTATAAGCAAAGTTATGATCACAATGAAATACAAGTATTTTCCAAGCCAAATGGTCCATAAGCAGCACTTCATTCTAGCTAGAGCGTATTAATGTCACAGTCTAGAGCCTTGTTTCTGAAAGCAATGTGGTATTAGTTTCACAGGCTACAATCTAATTTTGTTTATTCCTGTTTGCCCACTTCTGCTTGGCACCTGACGGGGTTGGGCTCACGGTTCTCTTACCAGGCTGTGCCGATTCATGACCGTGGTGCTGTTCCTGCGGGTGCGCAAGACGTTGGCCTGGAACACCTGCGAGTTATCGCTGGGAAAAGAAACACTTGTCAAATGCAAACCCCATTTCCTTCCTATCAAAAAGCACCTCTTCATATAAGCTCAGTTTCAAATGCTATGACAGCTATCATGTCGAGACAAAGCACTCCAGAGACAGGTAGGTAAGAACTCTTTTAGCTTGTTGGCAGAGAGTGCAAATCAAATTGTTCATCCTACAATTCCCAGCTACTTCAATTAATGATTTCAATTAATCACTTTAATTCTTCAGAATAACTGAAGAATTGTTTAGACTGTGGGGCTTTATTAAGTTTGGAATGGCTGCTGCTTGTATATTGCTTCAAATGTCATTCAACAGAACAAATGTATAAATGGCTTATAAGCAATAACTGAAACCAGCTTCAATCCCATAGATAAAAGAGAATTTAAAAATACAGCATCTTGATAAATTTTATCACGAGAAACATTTAATCTCTTCTGAACTTTTTTCCATTAAAATTAAACTTACAGTAAAACCAGTTTTTAAAGCCCCACAGTAGCGTATCCATTTAAATAGTATAGGATTATTTATTTGACACAAAATGAACTCCTTTCTCAAGGCAACTTTAGTTGTATTGATTCCTAAAGCAAGTTTCACTGGTCATGTCATCACTAATGTTATCAACAGCCAATGATCAGCACCTAATGAATGCGACTTCAGAAACTGAGTCGCAATCCTACAATCCCCATGCCCAAAAATCAGTGGGGAACTGCACAGGTGAACAGATCCAAATGTAAGACTGTAATTAGATTCAAATTAAAAGAACTCACTGGGTTGTATCTTTTTATTTCAGCTGCTAATTTGGGATGAGTAAAAGCCCCACAAAAATACAATGTTAAAACTAACCTGACCTACAGAGTTACCTTGTTCTAAGGACTGATAATCCTTCTGCACTTTCATGACACATCATTATCAGAATCCTCCAGTTTAAAACACACCACTCAGATACATAAGTTTTAGACTGCTTTTATCTAGTTATAAATTAAAAACAAATAAAACTTATACTGTGTAATAAAAGCCAACAGCAACTGCCATAAGCACTGTACTTTTTGCCAAGAAAATTGCACAGACTCTGCTCCTCTAAAATGTCAAGTACATAGGACCAGACATCATTTCCAATTTTCCAAGAAGTTTCACTCAGCTCACACCCACGAGAGATCAAATAGCTGCCACTTGACAGAGGTGGAACAGGAGAAATTTAAGGGATCCATGACACGATGTTTAGAGATGAGATTTGCTGGCTGAGGCCAACAGCTACAAATTCTTCCCAGTGTAAGTGTACTGGTTGGCATGCAAACACAACACAAACAGCACATCCTGAAATCCAGGGTCTGAGTCAAGAAAACAGGTTGGAACAATTCTGTCCCACATTACCATAGGCTGAGTCCAATACTCAGTGCTAACCAGCAGAGAGGGAGAGAAAAAACCCCTACAAATAACCCTACCTTTAAACTCCCTTGCAAAAAAAACCCCAGAGCTGGTCAGGTCTCAGACTTACTTTTCACAGAAAACTACAGTTCCCATTAAAAATCAATTTTATTTGGCACAAAAACAAGAGCTAAAATTCCGTGAAAGGCAACTTCTGTGGTCTAAAATATTCTATTTAAAACTATTCTCTGGGTCTATGGCAACTCATTCTCCAAGTTCCTTGCTAAATCTGTTAATGAAGGAGTCAAAACAGGAGGCAGAGGAGAAAAAGCAAGCTGTGTAAGAGCAAGAGCTTTTGTTTCAGTTTACCCAACAAAGACATTCTGGGAAAAACTGAAGTTTCTTGCCAAGAGCTGCAATCTTACAAAAACAGTATTCTGACGGAAAATTCCAAACTAACAGGCAAACCACTGCAACCACCTCAAATTAGTTCAGTGGCATTTCAGTTTAATTTGTATGAACACTTAACCTATAGTGTATGCACAGTTTCAAGTCAAGGGCTCAGGCTTACCCTTCTACCTGCCCAAACTCTGAATTAAGTCATTTGTTGGGTTTTTTTAAGAGTCAAGGGTCTTACAATTCATAAAGAAACAATTTACAAAAGGCTGAGATTATAAAAATATCTTGTCTCAGTTACACAATTAGTTTACCTGCTCAGAAACCTCCCTTGGGAGAACTGCCATATACAACACTTCGATACTGCATCAAAATGTAAAATGGGAGTGGTTTCATTGTGATCATGTAAAAGAATCACAATTACATTCACTTAACATTACATCATGATGGAGTAGGCAAGAATTAGTATTTCCTCTGAACTGTCAGGCACTATTAACCATTTTGGTACAAGAGATATGTGAGATTTGTTCATCAGTTGATATCCAGTTCCTTACAGAAACAGAAAGGAAAACACCAAGCCACCGGGAAGTACTTATGCAATATACTATGTTTTATGAAGTTTATTGTCAATATGCTCTCCCAAACTGCAGACACACTACTAGCAGCAGCACATGGACCACCTTTACAGTTGGATGGAAGCCAGACCACATCGCAGATGGGGCATCTCTCAACTTCTCAACAGCCCGGAGATGACAAGAAATAGCACTCTGGGTTATAAACTTACCCAAACAAAACTGTACAAGAAACCCTACCTGTCTGAGAGCTTTCCCCTGGCACTGCCACTTTCTGTCCTGTCAGCTGAAGAGAGACAGACCTGGCAAACACCCAACTCTCCTGCAAACAGACTTGCCACAGGCTGGTGGCAATATCCAAGCACAACTGCCTACACAACACATTGTATTTCTCCCAGTAATGCATACTACAAAAAGTAGTATAGTCCTGAAAAATTCCTGGACACCTGACACACTGTTTTACACTAAATGTAAAACTTATGTCAAGGTCCCATGAAATGACCTTCCTGACCAAATTTCCTGATTGCTTTGAAAGCATTTACTGTTGTAATCATACACAAGGCGGTAATTTATTTCGTTCAGAATTGACCCATTACAGAAATCACCGTGATTGTTATTCTATGTTTAAGAACAGTCACAACCCCAAGGTTGCGGACTGTTTCTCTGCAACGCAACACTCAGCAGACCTGGATGAAAACAAAGCGGTTTAGTAAAGCCAAAGTACATCTCCATAGGCTTCCTTGCACCCCTCCACACTTGGGTAATTTGCCTAAACCCCTCCCCGCTTGGGACAGCGCTCAGGAACCCACTTTTCCCCAAGGCGCCGCGGAGCATCCGCGGAGTCCCCGCACGGCCGGGCCGGGCCGGGAGCCCCCCGAGCCCCTCACCTGAGCCCGTGGATGAGCGGGGCGCTGTTCGACCTCCTCAGGCCGCCGCCGTCGCCCGGGGCCGCGGCGCTCCCCGGCGGCAGCTCCAGGTCCAGCTCCATCTTCTCCTGAGCCATCGCGGCGGCTCCGGCTCCTCCCGCTCCGCCCATTCACGGCCTCAGGCCGCCGCTGCCCCGGC
>WBMZ01010975.1:60563-72028 GCA_013400975.1 Atrichornis clamosus | reverse complement strand
GTGTCTGTACATGTTTTAAGAAAGATCCACCGGCACACTGCAGAAGCAGCCTGCTGGTCTCAGAAGAGCTGGTTCATGAAAGGTGCCATTTATAGTGCTTTCATAGTACCATAGAATGGAAACATTAGGTAATAGTAAAATCCCAGAACTAGACTTACTAAATTCTGAAAACTTACTCACATTACCATGCTTTATAGGGCTTTAGGGACTTCATAACAACAATCTGTGCAACTGCAGACTTTGTTTAATGAAAAAATAAATAGAAATAGTTACCCAAAAATTAGTTTAAAGACTGGTATTCCCTTCTTAGTGCCCTTTAATAATTTTCACTATGCCTCCATTTGCACCCTGTCTAGAAAATAAAAGGCTTATTCATGCACAAAAACACAGATCTGCCTTCTCAGTGAGAAATTTTGTAACATTTCTGAAGTAGAATCAAATGCAGCAGCTCAAGCTCTTTTTCTGAAAGAGGAAAAGCAGTTAGCTGGATATTGCATTACTTTCAGGAGATTTCTTCACTGTTGTGTAATTTATCTGACAGTTGCCACAGGGCTTACATGTCACTTTAGTTACCCTACTGGTTTTTAAGAGATGGATATGCGTGTGGAAATTAGGGGAGTATTCATTTTTCCCCCTAATTTCATCAAATTACATGCACTGTGATTTTAGATAAATCACACTATTACACTGTTTCTCCTTTCACATTTACAGAGACTTGTGGTTCACTTTGGTTTGCCTTTAAGCAGTCACCATTTGCATCAACATGCCAACTGACTGGATTAGTCTGACGTGTCCTCTAAATGGTGTCCTCTCAACAGGCTCCTTAAAGCTCTGTCATGAATTTGTTTGGGTTTGTCTTATCGGGAGGTACCAGAGCCAAAGCTCCAGAATGTCTCACTTTCATACAAGGCTTCCTGTGTATTTTAAATGAAACAGATATAACAAAGAAAGCAATGTGAATTTATGCAGCTCTAGTGTGGCAGAAACAAAGTTGGTTGAAAAGACAGAGAGAAATATATCAGCCTTGCAATCTCGAGAGACCCTCAGGCAGGTACAGCACAGATGCCTTCTGGCTTTAGTGCAAACAGAATTCAAAAGATCAGCCTTTTTCTGACCTCAGATATGAGCATCTGGCAAAGAGCAGCATCCTTCAAAATTCTGGCAGTTTGCAAAGACACAGACTGGCCTGGATTACAAATCGGAAGCACTCATCACAGCTGAAAAGTGTATTTTTTGCCATTGGGGTAGTAGAAAACCAAAAGAGACAGACATACACTCGGGTGAGGAGGAGGAAAACTAACGCTGCTTTCTCTCTGCTCTGGAAACCTATGATGCAAATATTTATGCATGAGGCTGAGAGGAATTCTTGGGTCATCCTTCTACCCTGTCTAAAAACATACATCTAAAAGGAGAGCTTACAACCGTGCCTAAGTTTGAAAACGTGCTGATGTCAGAATTTTGCTCTATTTACATGCCTTTGGCAGAGAACAGCCAAGTACATGCTTATCATAAATCTCTCCTCTCTCTCTCTCTTCATCCTCTCCACTGAAACCCCTACGATTTTCAGTGCAGAGCACCAAGCGCAAGTAGGTTATTCTGTGCATGAAAGCAGTGCTTGTGAAAGATGCTGAATGCACAGTCCTGGAAACCCACGAACTCTGCAGTATAGCAGAGGGGAAAAAAGATCCATCATGGATAGCAGCACTGTCAGCTCCCTCACTCTGGCTTACCTGTTTCACTGAGCTTGAAGAAACACCCACTGGGGCAGAAGGATCATTCATCCCTTATACTCAAGTTGTTGTCCTAACTGCTAAAATTGCCACACAGGCTGCTAATTAGAGCCAGTTAGGGTTATGGCTTTGCAGTGCTGACAGCTGTGAACTGGTCACCCAAAGCTTACCCTGAAGGTTGGGCCACTTATAAAAGCCATCAGATATAACAATCTGTTACACTATGGCAGATTTATACCTGTCTAAAGATGAAATCAGAGAGAATGGAGCTGAAAACCCCCTCCAGAGAATGCTTGATCCATCTCCCTACACTAGATGATCATGTCTAATTCATTTGTGGGAGCTGTTTGTCTAACTTCCTTATATAGGCCTCTTCTAACAGGGAGTCTAGAGCCTCGACATTAACTCATTCCAGTGCTTTGTGAGAACTTCCAAGAGAAAGATTGTTTTAATGGTTAGCCTAAACTATCCCCGTACTTTGTCATATTCCTTTCCTCTCTGCCCAGTCCTGCCATACACCAGGTAAATATGTCTCTCTGCTCTTTTCTCAGTTTATGATTCTTCCTCCCTTTCTCCAAGTGTGACGTTTCCTGGATCATTCTCTGATCATTCTATTATTTTCTTTGGATTCGGTCCAGCTGGGTTACATCGTCCCTGTAACACACAGCCCAAACCACACTGGACACTGTTACAGCTGACATTTTACAAACCTAAAGAATTCAGGAGTGTAATTGCAATGTCTTACAGGTGATATTCCTGTCTATACATCCCAGACTATGTTCATGGGAATGCAGAAACAAGATGCAGCTCACCCATGTGTGTTATGTGAGTCAAATGACTCATTGCTGCCACTCTGTTTCTTCTTCTCCCTTGTCTGACACCTCCTCCCTCACAAAAAGGGGATACCCTAGCCACACTCCAAAATCTCTACAGAAGCTCTGAGAAGCTTGAGGTGTCCTTCAATGGTGATATTAAGGACAGCAACAAATAAAAGGCAAGTAGAAACCTCCATAAGGCTGCTACCTCTCACCAGTGCCACTGGGTGGGAGGTGGGTAAGTCTCCCGTTAGCAATATATTTGCCAGCACAGGAATAATCCTGGCTGCTTTCTAGTCACCATCTAATTCCTGCCTTGGTCCTATGATAAATAAAACTGTGTGTCAACTGGAAAATGATCATGTAATTTAAAACAGTACGTAACAGTAGAAATAGGTTTGGGGGCTGATTGCTTTTCTTAAACCTGATTTCCGAATACAGACAACACTCAAACTGCATTAAAACTGTTATTTTCATGACAGCAAATAACTCTGAGCTCATGTATTAATCTGGAACTTTCATGTATCACAATGCCCCAAACACATAGCTGTCAAACAGATTATTTCTGTGATTGATATAAGATGTATGGATACGACGTAGAGAAAAGGCTGCATTGTGGGATAAATGTCCCTGAGCTTTCCCTACTATAGTTCCCAGAGAGCTGGTATACATTCAAATTGCTTTGTCTTGGTATAATAAAGTGCAGAATTTCAGCAGAAGCCATATTAACTCCCTTAATAAAAAACCACAAAAGTCCTTCAATACAGCATTTACAAAACATAGAATTTATTTTTTGTAATTACCTGTGTAAGTAAATGTACATACAGACACAAGTAGATACATAGAAAGGCATAAAATTATGTCTTAGCCATAGTACAGCAGTTAGTCATATACTATGCATTCTACTAGGAGCAAAGGGTTTCTATAAAAATTCAAGTATTTGAATATGCATCCCCTTTGGGAATTTCCCTGTTTAAATATTTGTGCTTAGTAAGAAAATGTTGGAGAAGTTTAAGAATAGGCATTACATTTAATGAGGTTCCTGTATTTAAATAAAATCACAAAATCTATCACACATATCAAAAATTTCCCATGACAGAAGTAGCCTAGGTTCTCTCTTAGAATGAGAAGTACATGTGTACCACTGCCAAACAATATTAGCTTTATAGCATATTCACGTCAGCTTCCTGATAAAATAAGGGCCCATATTTTGCTACCAGGGCTGAGCAGTGTCCTCCCTCACAATTTGTTCCACTGAAATGAATAGTTAGTTCACTAGAAAGTGTTTTAAGCTGCCATAGTCTGGATCTATATGGTGAGTGGAAAGAAGTAGCCTGCCTTTCTATTGATTCCTTCAGGATGTTATCATTGAACTTCAATGACATTAAGTATATATACTTAAGCGTATACAATTTTAGACTCTGAAGTTACTTGCTACTTTTCACAACATTCATCTGTAATTTCACATTTTATTTGTCATTACAGCTTAAAATAGTACAAAGATACATGGCATTTAAGACTCAGAAAGACCTTTGGCCTTTGACCTTAAAAGATCTTTATGTGGAGGCCCATGGTGGATTGATTTTTGACAGTACAGTGACAGAGCCATACAAAAAAGGTATTCATATTGACCAAGTCAGTAGATATTTCAGGTCAAAATGTCAGCAGTTGTCTTTTTCAGCTGACATCCTGGTTTGAGAATGTTGGATTTAACATTTGCTTGACTCTCATATTTTGATTTCTTGCCATATAGGGCTGTGCCATTAGCTCCCTGGAATGCCTTTCAGTTTCTTCCTTGAAAAATGCTAAATAAGTTCTCACTTTACCTACTGACTGAATAAGAATACAAAAACAACAGACAGCTGTGAGGCATCTGCGTGTCACACAAACACTGTTGGCACAGTTCCTGCATTCAAGAGATCAGCAAGAGCCTAGTAAATAAGCTTTCTTCACTAAAGACCACTTTTGTCCATGATCATTGAAGCTGTGCTTTACTCATACATCCTCTGAATTCCTCTTTTCTTCAATAATCACACATGCCTAGCATGATGGCTGATTCTATTCTACAGTCCTGGGCCATGTAATTATGTGAGTAATTGGCAGACAAGATGTTGTGAATACCTGAATCCCAGGTTAATTGAAACTAACACCTGCCTGAACTGTGCTGTTGTAATGGATGCAATAATACAACAAGATCAGCTCCTATTGAGTTGCATAATCTTTTCAAGACAGGGTTTTTGATCCCCCTCCTTTGATTTGAGGGCGGTGGTAAACAAAAGTATTATGCCTTTGTTGAGGCTTATAAAAGATGAATCTGAGGCTCAAAATGAAGATCCTTCCAGTTAATCTGTATTGAGAAAAATCAGTGAGCACATATCTTTTGCATCTTTCAGTTAGAAAAGAAGCAACTGATATAGCTGTCAACACAACTATAGTCAAGAACAACACTACAGTTCACCCTAGAGTAACCCAACTTGTTACTCACGGTAGTACAACCTGCAAAATTTGGATTAATGAAGTACAGAATGGCCAAAATTCCCACTACCACCACTGACCATCCCAAACTGGGCAAGCCTTATGGCATTCCTTAGAGGAGGTTTTTCTAGTCGGTGTGAGGCTGATTTTCTGTTGCCTTGTTCTTCGTACCATCAGCTCACAGACAAGTTTCAGTTCTTCCTGTGTTACTTTCTCACTGACAAAATGCTGATAATGGTACATCCCTACAGCACAGACTGGCAGACCTGTCAGAAGAGCAGATGAAGCATTATGACAAAGACTTCCAAGCCTAGAAAGACCACATAGAAAGAACAAATATGCTTCACTTGATAAAACCGCTCCAGAAAGCACAGTTTTTCTTGTTCTATTGAAACTGTGGCAATTTTTTAAAATCAAATTTTATAGACTATTTCAAACATAGCTGTTATCTGATATACCTAGCTTCCGGGAAGTATTTCAGTTCAAACAGACATCTATTGCAAGAGAATACTAGTTCAGAGCAGAAAGTGGATGTAGTTTGGCAATAGAACCTGAGATATAGCTATATATATTGATATATAGAGAGTTATATATGAACAAAATAATATTGTGCAGTTGCTGGTAAGAGCAGAAGACAGGACTTGATGACCCAGAAGGTCCTGTTTTTCTAAGTTAAAGAAGACATTATATTTTTATGTTAGAAACAGGTTGGTTTTACTTATAATGGTGCAAACTGTATAAAGCTACTATATCCTTTGTAAAGGGAAAGCGAATTTAAAAAAAATATTTAAAAGCCAAAATGTAGCCAGAAGTCTTGGGATTTTCAAAAGCCCACGGTCCTCAGATTACTTACGCAAGTAATCTGATTACAGACTTCTGTGGGAACTGCTTGACCACCCCAGTTGCCTCTGAAAATCACAATCAATTTATTTGTCTCAGGACTAATGGGGGGAAAAAAGATTTCAGGAATGAAAAGATTTTACTGTAATGACCTGAAGCAAATGCGAGAACAAAACGTCTGCTTTAGAAGTCATGAGAGGCACAAGCACGATCACAACAATTAACAGCAAGAGAGAGAAGTGAGGAGGAGGAGGGAGTCAGGAAAGTGAAGCTTCCAAATTTCAGCAGTTATACAGGCTTCTGCTTAAAAGTAATAAGGCTGCAAAAGAAAGGCAATATACTTTGGCTGACACCTTTGCAGAGACGTTTTG
The DNA here is from genome assembly GCA_013400975.1 of Atrichornis clamosus. Lineage (NCBI taxonomy): Eukaryota > Metazoa > Chordata > Aves > Passeriformes > Menuridae > Atrichornis > Atrichornis clamosus. The sequence continues at coordinate 65,797 of WBMZ01010975.1, read as the reverse complement.
ACATGAAAAAACTGACAGATTTAAACAGGGACAGGTAGTTAAATGTTATATGTTAAATGTAGTTAAACATATAGTTATATGATTCCCAGTGTTTCTCTCTCTCATATAGAAAGGCTGTAATAAAAGTAACAACAATATTTCATGACAGAAGATCAGTGCAGTTTTAGAAGCTGAACTGCAAACCTGAACATGTTTATCCGCCCAGATTCAAAATCTTTCAGTAAAAGGCTGTGTTTTCTATATACCTTACTCTATCATTTTTTCCACCTAACAGGGCCTGATTTTTTTTCAAGCTGAGCACTGTCTGAATAGCTTCCCTAATGTCTTTGTTTAGGTCTGGTCTATAGATCCCACCTTACTCCCACTGATGTTAGAAGGAAACTTTCTTAGCAGACATCCTGTTGGACGACAATACCTAATTCTGACTTTGCTTCCAGCACCTCACATCCACCCCATCAGAAGTCGTGAATAACTCTTATATCTGGTAATTTATTCTTATTTGTGAGCATAAAGTCTAGTAAAGACATTCGTATTACCTTCTTAAAGGTGTTTTTCTACTAGAACATTGCCAAATCTGAATTACCTACTCCAGTGTTAAACTTGTGGGCATGAAACACTGCAAATAAATAGAAGATTAAAAGCTGTGCATGAATGTAGGGTTAATCTGGCTCAGCTGCCTCACAATAAAACTGGCAGATATCCTGTCCAGATAGGATTTCCCTGAGAAATATCTGTGGTACATAAATGCCATATTAACAAGTGTGCCATCCTCTCACATCATCACCTATCCTGTAGCAGTAAAGACAGAAGTATGATTGCACTTTCTGCCACACATCTTCTGGCAGAAAGCACAGGGAGCAGTGGAAATTAAGTTCTGTGGTATATTTGGCTAAGATACTAACAAAACCCTAAGGTAATTCCCTGAAAGATTTCAAATGCTGAGGCGACAGGCAGCATGGCTGAGGCAGTGTTGGGGAGGAGAAAGACACAGCACTGCTGGGAGAGAGCCATAGCTATGTTTCAGTCAAATCTGACCTACTTTAATGAAATCAGGTCATCTGTGAGCTCTTCATTACCCCCAGACTAAACAGTGCAAAACATAGCAGCCAATGTCTCTGCCTTTTCAGAGTACCACTAATTCTCACTACAACATTGTTATGTATTCCTTAATATATATTGACTTAGTCATCTCACCACACCAAAGCTGGTAAACAGCGCTGGGGAAGGAAGGAAAGTAAACATGATTACTGACTTTGAAAAAAAAAAAATTGCAGGGTAAACACAGCTATGTCTCCAGAATGCGTCCTCAAGGGAATACGGAAACAAAAGGAGGCACAACTGTCTCAGGACATTAGTCGTGACAGATGAAGCTCACCTATCACACCAGCAAACTCAACTGTTACCAGCCGCCTTCACAGACAAAGCGAGGCTGGAGTCAAGCAGAAGCTGGTACTGTAAGCTTACACTCAAATTCCTCTCAGTGCTCAGTCTTCTGTAAACTAGGAAGGGGACAGATCCACAACAAAAAATATATACTGTCAAAGCTTTAACAGGATGCCCATGACTGCATTGCATTTCATGCAGAGACAGACTGTATATATGTATGTGAAGGTATGGATGTGTCCCCACACATGTATTTTATTATGTAGAAGTGTATACCCACTTGTTCTTCCACTAATATACCTGTGCTTGACAGCAATATACACTGAGATTTATGCACTGCTTTTAGACCCTAGAAATATATATACCTGTGTATCTCTGGCTGTACATAGATACGGATCTAAATACATATAGCTGTATAGGCTTATACATATAGATATAAATGCATATTCAGCATCAGACACATCCTTGTGAGCATCACATTAACCCTACACAATTCACAGTATGCACCTTTCTCTAGAGTGGATAGGGTATAGGTATTAAAGGCTACTGTGTTCCAAAGAGAAATATTCCTCTCTTATTAAAATAATTAATATGTTTTATTTCTATTTCTTATCACAGAAGTGTAATCTTTATAATTTCTGTTCAGTACTACTTAGAAGAGTATTTATGTTCATTTTGTTTTGGAGACCAAAGGCTCCACTCACCTATCTACATGAGAGCATCTGCTGCCATGTGAGATCTGCATCTGGTGCCATAAGGAATGACATTCAGTCTTCTGCTGCAACTCCAATAAGCCACAGGTCATAGGTCCTGTGCCATACCTGCAGCTTTGCAAGGACATCTCTACACCTTAGCTCACCTCAAAAGGCATTACACACTAATTTATGGACAACTGTACTGGGTCCTTGCATTCCTTTACCTGTAGACATCTATCATTAAAATATTTTTAATGCATTTCAATGGTTTTCTGTTTTTGTCCTAACCCATGTTTAATTAGGAAATCTATTTGTTACTTACTACAGAATTCTCTTTCTTCACCTACTATCTCATTGTGCAAATTACTTCTCAGTCTGTCTCTGTCACCTATTTGTGGGTGGCTGAGTGTATTCCACCTGGCTCAGTGCAGAGATCTACAGTGTAGGAATCCACATGTGCCAGTGCTCTGTACAGAAGTATTTAGAAGAAATAAAGGCTTACAGAGATGACAACCTAGACAACACAGTCCTGAGGCCATGCCAAACTTTCTTTGGCAATGCCAAGTTAAGATAATTCAGAGCGTTCTTGCTACTGTCACCTTTGTCTATTTGTTCCTGTTTCTATTTTATTCCCTGCCTTGTTTTGGGAGAAATGACTGCACAGATATGTGGGGTAACCAGTGATCCAGATCTTGGCTATGTATCTAATTCCCATGGAAACCAGCATTATACATAGAAATACCCTTCAAATTCTGAACCTTCATTAAATGCAGTCGTTGTATTTTATAGCTTACTGACTATGGCAAAATAGAGTAGTCTTATTTTGATTTCTTGAAACATCTGGAAAGTTATTCCCTTCTATCTTCTATTTTCTTACAGCATCTGCTGCTGCCCAAACTGCTAATTTCTTCTCATTCTAGCCAGCTGAAACATCTATGTCATCCATAGGGTGGTTTTAAACTGCCAGAGAAACAGGACTGAGAGAAATAAGGGAAGGATGACACATAGAGTAACAGGTACTATTCCATGCACTTTTAATAGAGAACACATGACAGTGGCTAAAATATTGCAAAAATATACATCATATAGGAAATCTGAAAAATTTTGAGTAAGCATAACTAACAACTGTGTTCAAACAAAGTCTTTAGTTCCTTTTCTATAAAAAAGCTGGTGATAGAAATTGCTGAGTCTCCTTTCTAGGCTGCAGTGATCCCTCCTCTGAAGGAGGCAGTTGGAGGGTAGGAGAGGCTTCAAAGTTAGGGTAGGATAGAAATTATCTGTAAAGCCCAGCTCTAAGCAGCATACTAAATGGTGGGATTTGGGCAGACAAATATTGACAGCTCACTGATGTTGCTAAGCTAGCAGTGCCCTGCTGAAGGGCTGGAATGTGCAGTCACACAAAAGCCTGCCATGGGACAATCCCGAGCACCACTGAGCCAGCAGCACCTATTGGTGCTACCACATTCATCAAAGCGGAGGGCTTTCTTGCTCCTTGCAGTGGGATAAGTCTTTTCTCAGTTTTGGTTGTGGTTGTTGTTGCTTTTCCTGTGAAAGGAGCTGAAGAACAAGACAGAGATAGTGATTTTTCCCTTAGAGGCTGAGCTCCATTCTCCTCTGACACAGGGAAATGCCTAATGTGCTGCAAAGCCCTGCGGGAGCAGACCTCACACCGGCCTCTACATGTGCTGCAGCCCCAACAGAGACCGTGTCGGGATCCACGACGTACCCAGACTCATATCCTACCTCAGTGTCACCTCATTTACTGGGGAATTTTACCCCTGCAGCCTGTGACTCTAAACGTGTATTGGTGAGGTCATTAACAGCGTTTTGTTACCAGGGCTGTGAGAAAAAAAACTGATGCAAGATACCTGTTAGTGTGTGAACATCATACCTGGAACTCCACCTGGTAACTCAGCATGTGCAGTTATCTGCTCTGCTTCCCCATGGCTGAAACTGAGATATGCTTTCCATGCACTGTCACTGACATGAAGCATATCTCAGGGTTAGACTACTTGTATCTATACTTTTCCATTAGAGGTTTTAGCCTTTAGACATTTTCTCAAAAGGAGCACATTTCAGTTAGTATATTATTTTGAACCAAATAACTAATTAAGAAAATGAGGATTTTACCACTGAGCAAAACCATTATTTCCTTTTCTGAAAAGCTGCTTGCCTTATATTCCAGTATCAAATGTACATCCAATTACTTTGGACCACAGAAAAGTTAATCAAATACTGAAAAGTGGATAGAAAGGCTCCTATCAAATTTCAGTAGCTTGGCCAATGTTCATATCAGTGGTCAGAATTAGTAGCTAGGTCTGATTTTCTTAAAAACTTGCAGGAAAATGTCACTGTGAAGCTTCACATTGTCAGTTACAGTTCACTAGTCCCTTGAGCACAGTTTAGGATGTCTTCATACAATGCAATTCCACCCATGTAATGATATTTGAAATTGCAGAAAAGAAAATACAATAGTATTCAGACATATCTTCTGTCAAATTAATCATGGATTGTTGGTTCAGAGATACCAAATGTCAGAGATTTTTTTTTCATTTTACTATAGCCCAGGTTTGTACAAGCATTTCTGTAAAAGCCAGTGTATCCGAGGAGAATAGACGATGCTGCATGTACAACTCTAGTCACAGTAAAAGCCAGATAAACCAAAAGAACCACTTATAGCAAGGCAGATATTCATAATCTTAATTTTATTATCTCCAAACAGCAGTATTTAGTTCAATACACAAAAAGCAATAAATCAGGAAATGTCATGGCCATGAAAAAGTAAAAAAGAAACAAGGCAAAAATCTGGGGGAAAACATTTCTGATTTAGATTATCTGTGTCTTTCCTGACTTGTGGCTCAGAGATGTTCAGGCTGTGTATGATACGGGCTGGGTTTCAATAGCTATAATATGCTATTAAGGACATCAGTGGATTAGCTAGCTGGGAAGAGAGCGAAGTCAGACCTGTATAGTCTGGCAGTTTTCTGAAGGCAACAAGAAGTGGATACCATTGAACTACAGAATAACCACACCACCACACCAGGTAGAAAATCCAATCTTACATAGAAGTGTCAAACCATACATGAAGGTTTAAAAAAAAAAAAAAAAAAACAAAAAAAAAAAGGGGGGGGGGGGGGGGGGAAAAAAAAAGGAAAA
>WBMZ01010975.1:0-60087 GCA_013400975.1 Atrichornis clamosus | reverse complement strand
GACCCCAAAGAAATAATACTTACTCAATCCAACACTTCGCGGGTCAAAAAAAACTCAGTGTGCTGGTCCTCTGGTGTCTGGCTGGCCCTCCTGCTTCGAGGGTTATCAGCCACCCTTCAGAGCAAACCTAATAAAACTTAGATTTGCTAGTCTGGGAGCAGCAGCTCTGAAATTGGCTCCTTATCAGCCAGCAGCCCGAGGGTCAATTGCAGGAACTCTTCAGCAGAGTCCTGTTCAGACGCCACTTAAAATAGCCCATAGGGTTTAGATTGTGGGGGCTCAATGGGGCAGTCGGAGGTAGCTGCTGTGTACCCCAGCCTCTCTCTCGAGAGGGACAGATCGGGTGCAGTTTCGCCTGCTAGCACACCCCTCTTTCTGCCCTGCGCTGCTGGTAGGCGCTGGTGGCACGCACCCCACACCCTATGGTGGATAGCTCAAATTACCAGAGACAAAGAGTCAGGAGGCCCTCCGCTCACCGAGTTCCACGGAGAGATGGTTTATTCCTGGAAGCATGGACGGGTGAAGAGAGCGAGGCACGTGGGGACCCTGCTTTTAAGGAGGGGTCTGAGGGCACAGGGGCGGAACAAAGGCGGAGCCGGGGAAGGGAGCCAGTGAGCAGAGGGAAGGGGCAGGGCAGAGGACCGGGGCAGGAAGCAGCCACACAGGCTGCTGGGAGAGGTAGTTTTAATCTTATCTGAGGGGCTGGGGGGTAAGGTTACATTCCAACTGCAAGGACTTGTGGGAGAGGCCTTTCCTTTGAACAGATCTACTTTTCAACTGCCTGAGTTTTTCCACCAGCCGGTCTCAGCCACTTTCCCTGGTTCACCGGCTGGTGGAGTGACCTCAACAGGTGCTTGATACAGTCTTCTTCATTGTTTCGTAAATTATTTTACTGATTTGACTGTGCATGGAGTAATTACACATTCGCTGAACTGAGCTGAGGCCAAAGAAGTGCCACATAATTTCCATCATAATTTGTCATTCAAATCCCCTCTAGGACTTACCTGACAGACTTACAGCTTTATATTCAAATTAATTAAGAAACTTTCGTGGGATTTTGGTTTAACTGATTATATATGTTATCAACAATACCAAGCATATGCATGGAATTAATGTATACTCACAGCATTCACTGCACGTATAATTCTCAGCAGTAATGTGTAAACTTTTTCACACATCATCACTGTGGACTAGATTTGCAATCCATCCAACAATTCCCACCAAACTACTTCTATGTAGCTTCTGTAGGAAGAGAGAACAGCATAACATATCATGGAACAATGCACTGCCCGATGTGATTTCCTTCAGGCAAATGGAGGCAAAGGAAGTTGGGAGGGAAGAAATACCAAACCCTGTGCAGACTCAGGCAGACATTATTTACAGTGATAACTCTTACCCAAGAAGATGAGTCTGCCTGAGCTCTGGAAACAACAGAGGAAGCCTTGAGATCTCCAGACATATCTCAGAGCATGAACCATAGATGCTATTAATTGCTTCCAAAGGGTGCTGTCTATATTTACCCCAAGACACACTTAGCTCCTGCCAATATGTTCCACAGTTTATCCAGAACTACCTTGAAATGAAATTCTTTAATCTTGTTCAACAAACTAAAATATCTTGACTTGGATAGATAGGATCCCAAACCAAGTATTTTATTTTGATTTTGCTAACATAAATATTTGATTTTCAGAAGAAACATTTTGCTTTTCAGGTTAAAAATGGCATTAGGAAAAAATTCAATAGATATCTCTGCAATGAAAACATGGTTTTTTTCTAAAAAAATTTTACTTTTTTTTCTCTCTGAAGGTTTCTGATAAATACAAAGCAATGGTGTGTACATATATATAGGTATTCATATATACACAGAAGAATATCTGTTAGATGCATGTATATAATCTCATATTTATTCACTCTTTGGAAAGATATCAACAATCTGCTAGCTGATAGGTCAGGATTCTCCACTTCAGCAAGCTGAGAAAGATGTTAAAATATGGGAAAGTTGGAAAAAATTCATAAAAGCAAGCACAAAAAGACCTCTTCCTTTCTTGGTATGTAAAGAAAAAGCTAAATAAACAATTTGCGAACTCAGTAACAAAAGTCAACACTTAAATCTGTGTGAGTTCTCCCTTTGTCTATTTATTTTTCTGTCTCCAAATATTAAATGCAAACTTCAATATAAAGCCAAGAATTAGGTTCCATACATGGAAATGCCTTGGTGATTGTGAAAAATAATGCTGGGGTGTCTCTAGTTGGGAGGTTTGGAAGAAAGAGAACTAAAAAAAAACCAAGAAAAAAAAGAAAAAAAAAAAAAAAGAAACTGTTCCACTTCATCTAGCAGTGCTGCAATACATCACTCCAATTAAATCCCAGCCAATAAGCAAAGGGACGTGTTAAGTAAAATTCATGAGCTTTGAATGCATGTGAATGAATATGCCAATCAGAATCAATGCCACCCATTCATCTGGTGTAACACCATGGTGATGACAATGAGCTTGAAACCAGCCTTTGTTGTCATCAGCTGTGCAGTAGTTGCCACAGCCCCAGTCTGGATCAAATGTATGGGACATTTAAATCTTCAGCATGGCACCAACACACAGAACATCTTATTCATGCCAAAAAAGGAGCTATAATCAGACCCCGAGTAAATAATTCAGGATCAGTTCCTTGAGGGGCACAAATTGCCTTCTTTTAAAATTACCAAAATGCTGTACCTCTCCTTGCTCAACTTTACTCCATGGACACAAGCACAGCATTTTGTACCTGTGTAGTATATTTGTCCCTCTAAAAAATCTGTTGGTATATTAATGTCTGTAACTGAGCCTTCCATAGGCCCTAACTGATACTGCACCAAGGAATATCTTTGCTGAGACCCTGAATCTTGGCCCTTTTGAGTGCTGCAGTGGCAGATGGCTAGCTCTCACTGCTTTTACAATAACCATTTCATTTGTGATGCTTGACCTGAATTCCATTCCTTGTTCAAAAGTGTGTCTCAGTTCTCAAATGGTATTTCACAGAATTGCCATTTCCATAGTGTTTCCACATGCTGTTCTCCAAATAACACATTTGCCCATAAAACAGGGTGGAAAAAAAGAATATGGAACGAAGTGTCACAATTGAAAATGTTTAGTCTAAGAATATGTATCCAAATACTGATGACAGCTTCATTTCTATTGGATTTAAATTATCCCACTGATATTTTCTTATATGTCAGCTTCTATCACTTACAGATCATGCTGCATTTTTAGTGCTTTGTGCTGTGAGTTAGTTCTCTTTCTTCCACTGAGTTGTCAGTAGTTATAATGTTGTAAATGTGAAACGCTATGCTAGAAAAACAGGCCTTCGAGTGGTGACATACACTCAACTTCTCTGAATAAATTAAGCATGCATGCTTTCAGTAATAGATCCACCCATTAATCAGGGTGTTTAAAAAGATGTGACAATCACTGAGTAGAACCGATAGTCCCCCAATTTACCAGCGGATATTACTCATTGCTGAACACTTTCTCTGCACATTTCTCATCTTATTTTTCAGTTCCTGTATAGGAAATTAATCTTGAGAGGAAGAACAAGCGATTTCAAGGAACTTTATTTGGAAAGAGGTTCTTTCTGAGGTTTTTTCTGCAGCCAATTAAAACCCCAAGCAGAGGGAGCTGAAGACATCATTCAAGTACACATTTGATTAAGAAATATTAAATATGAAGCCTAGATTTGCTAACAAAACCATATATCCTTTGGTCATTCCCTTCCATTCTCTGGGTCTGAATCCATAAAGAGAAAATTAAACTTAATAGAGGGAATAAATGTGAGGACCACAAAGAGCTGGCAGAAATGATGCTGCAGAAAAGATGCTGTCTGCCCCCCATTAAGAATATCTACAACCCTGTATTGTGATCCTTCTGGCAGTGACCTAGCCTTTTCCTACTGGAAGTGATCTGATTTACTTCTGCTGGAATTCTGCAATGTATTTCTTCAAAAAAAAGTTACCCTGCCTGAGCTTTTTGCTGCATCTTGAAGTGACCCACAACAGTTTTATGCAACTTCAAGCAACAAGCCCAAGTATAACTGAGAGACACACAGCAAAGATACATTACACCTTGTAGCAAAAGACATATTTGTTTAGACTCAAAATGAATGGCAGATTATTTCCAGCTGTAACTAAACCCATACTTTATGGCATTGTGCAGTCAATTATAGCTCAGATTTAAACAAATTATGTATCTCTGAACATATAGACATTTAGTTTTCAAAAAGAGTGATAAGCAGGCGTTTTTGTAATTTGGGAGAGAAACTTTGCAATTGATCTGCAATAACAATAAAGCACGAGAAAATTCTCTGCTGATACTTCAGCCTTTAGTTTTTCTACCTGTGTGTTGACCTGGCCTGTGTCAAAAACAGTATGGCCAGCAGAAGTAGGGAAGCAACAGTCCCTCTGTATTTGGTACCGGTGAGGCTGCACCTTGAATCCTGTGTCCAGTTCTGGGCTCCTCACAAGAAGAAAGACACTGAGGTGCTGCAGCATGTCCAGAGCAGGGCAATGGAGCTGGGGAACGGTCTGAAGCACAAGCCTGAGGAGCAGCTAAGGGAGCTGGGGGTGTTCAGCCTGGAGAAAAGGAGGCTCAGAGGAGCTCTCTACAAGTGCCTGACAGGAGGATGCAGCCAGGTGGGGGTTGGGCTCTTCTCCCAGGCAACCAGCGACAGGACATGAAGAAATAGCATCAAGCTGTACCAGAAGATGTTCAGGTTGGACACCAGAAAGAATTTCTTCACAGAAAGGGTTGCCAAGCATTGGAAGGGGTTGCCCACGGAAGTGATGGAGTCACCAACCTGGAAGTGTTCAGGAAATGAGTGGATGTGGCACTTAGTGCTATGGTTTAGTTGGTTCAGTCAAATGTTGAACTCAATGATCTTAGAGGTCTTTTCCAACCTTAGTGATTCTATGATTCAATAACTGTGACCTTCAAAGACCCAGAAAGCTCACTGTTGTCCCAGTGAGTATAAGATAAAAGGAGTCCCAGAATCATGATCCTTTTTCCATGTTTATCCTCAGAGAGCTACTAAGTAAAATGCTAAGCTGACAAAAATTCAGGTATTATCAAGATGTAACAGATCTTTCTCCAGCTATTCTTCATTATATCAGCCATGTCACTACCACCAAAGCAAAACCAGTTCATTAATGTTTTAAGTCAATCAAAGAATATGAATATTCTTATAGTGAGGAGGTTCTGAAGTTCATTGGCTTGTGGAATTTATGGTTAAGAGTACATATCTACCTCTCATAAACTTGGAAAACTCTTGGAAAGCTCCTGCAAAGCTCCTGCAAAGCTCCTGCAAAGCTTCTGGTCTCTTTACTTGCGACTAGTTATCACATTAAATGTATGAAAAATACTTTCTCCCACCGGTGAGGACAGAATGCCATCCCAAAGGTGACCATACCATTCTTGCACACCTGGATAACAGCAGCACAACCAGCATGAAGCTACCAAACCATCAACTCAAAAAAAGTACCAGGTCTCCTGGACTCTTTGTTGCTCTCTGATCTGTCCCACAAGCTGTCACAAGCTCTTTAGACCTGTTTTTTGTATTTTGTTTCTTATCATTGAGACAGCATTGAGCTCACACTAGCTAAATGGTTTGCAAAGGCTCTGGTCTACAGCTCTTCTATTAGGAAATGGTATATGAAATTTGTTTTGCATTCAGAAAGCTTTGTGGGAACTAATTTTTTATGCTATTCTATTTGAGTTTTGCAATAATAGACTTTGGCCTGAGAGGCAATTCTTTCAGCCATAACTAAGAGGACGGATGGGAAATAAGTTACAAACTTTGTTGCTTTTTGTGTGTTGCTATGGTTTAAATGTCCATTCAAGGAACAATGAACCTTCTTGTATTTGAAAATATATGGCTAATTAGATAAAAAATTACATGGAACCTGTCCTTCTTCAAACATATATAAAAAAAGCACACATTCATACAGAGGACTTGAACAGTTTTAGATGTCACAATTGTCACACTCAACCTTACTTCCAGAGAGTTGGTCAAAGAAATTTCATTGCATTTAACAAAACGGACTTAACCCCAAACTTAATAAGAAGTAGCTTAATAGGTATGCAGAGGCAAATTAAAAACAAAACCAAACCCAACAAAACAAAAAAGCCCCAAATAGCTTTTCAAACTTGCCATAATAACTTTCTTCAGCAAAGGTGAAGCTATAGTTCCATTTTTCATTTGATTCAGCCTTGGACTGACTTACAAAAACAATATAGAAAGCAGTTAACATTGACCACAGTGATATTTTCTGTATTTTATTGGGATACCTGTGTGTTGGTATTAATGAGAAAGCCCAAACTCATCTCTATTTAGCCACAATTAGCCTGCTAATTAGCCACAATTTTAATTGTAAATGACTAAAGATGGAATTTCTGAAAAGTCTCTAAAGGAAAAATATAGATTTATACTAAATTTTAAAATCTGAGCTCTCTTGCTGCTTTGGGGATTTTGAAAAGGGACTGAACCTGAAACTACAGTTGAGAGCTGCTGCATTTATATTTAGTGTAACTGTTTCAAGACCTCTGTTTAAGAGCTACTGTTGGAATATTTCTTTTATGGGCAATGCAATCACAAAATATGTTCACATCACATTTGTGGGATGTTCCTTACTATCAAAAATATACTTTATTAGATCAGAAGATTTAGACTTTATATTCCTTGAAATCACAATAGCATTCATACATAAAGAAGCCAAAAATAAAATGACTATTTAAAAAGCATAACAGTTCACCAATTATTTCAGATCTAGGGATCTGCTTATGGGCTAACTTGAGATGTAAGCAAATAAGTGCCAATTAATTAGAGTCTGTGACAGTGTTCAGTACCATCTCTTTGATCTTTCACTAGTAGCTGACAACAAAGCACACATACTCACAATGCTTTAGTTTCAGTCAAGTGATCAGCAAAACATGTTCAGCTCATTTAAATAACAGAAGCTGGCAAAATACAGCTATCTTTTATAGCATTAAGCAAAGATTTGAGTTCAGATGACAGCATCTGGCATTTATAGAACAGATAACTTGGAGCCATTTGCATCAGATGAGTAACTTGAGTTAAACTTAAAAATGGATGAAGCCACAAGCCAGAGGCTAGAATAAATTCCACAATAACTCCCTGATCAACCATTGGTATTCTGGCTATTTAACCACAGATATACCATTGCTCTGTGAAAAATGTCACACCAACATCTGGGCAGAAAGACACACTGTGGCTAGTTCACAAACAGAACACGCATTTGTTTCAACTATATCAAAATTCAGAGGAAGCATAGAGCAACAAAAGTAAGTGATGCATACAGGCCAGAATCGAGAGTTCTGCATATACAGCTTTCACACTTTTTTTGAGCTGGAGTGTTAGGATTTTTCCTCTGCATGTGTATATATTTTTGAGACCTATCAAAAGGACTAGCTATTTGACTGTGAAAATTGGAGGTTTGTAATATAATCAACAATAAATACAGTGGCATGATGAGTGTTAAAATTTTAGATTTTTTAAATACCATTTTAAAATGGCATCATTATATATACACATTTTAAAAAGACTTTTCTAACAGTGTCATATTTTAACCTACAAAGATAAAGCAGTCTTGCTTGCCTATTTTCTTCTTTATTGCTTCAAGTATTTTGGCTTAGTAGAATTATGTGGTTCTCTTCTAGGAGCCAAACTGTTGAGAGGAAGCAGAAATTTAACTATACTGGTGTTCTAGTTCAATGGAGCGCTTGGAGTTAAATCCTACCTCTAATTAACAACCCCAGCTGAAGCCATGCCAAGTGCTCTGTGGAGTCAAGACTCAGAGAAGACAACTGGAGACAGACACTCTGATTTTATCAGGTGCTGAGGACCAGATGCTGGGGAGGACCCCAGCAGCCCCATGCTGCAGCAGGAGCGGTCTCCACCCCTGCTGACCCCCAGACCATTCTGTGAGTTTGTGTCTGTGCCAGTGACAGTTCAGCTGACATGACAGCAGGGATTAGAAAGTCCCAGTGCTTGGGCCTGAGCACTGGCACAGTTTAATTTGCTCATATGGGCTTCACTCGCGTGCATCCATGTGCCCTATGAGAAAAGGACATGAAACTGGAAGTTATTTTTGGCACTCAAAAGTTTAAACAATCTTAAACCTAAATAATGTCTAATTATTTGTGTGTCTGCTACTTACAGGAAACAAGCATGTTCTCCACAGTGAAAAGGCTTCAAGAAGCTGTGAGATTTGGCTGTCTAGAGATACATAAAGGTGTTTTGCTTTTCTGTTTAGTTGTATGCATTGGGGGTTTTTTTCCTTTCTTTTCTATGATTCAGAGTGCCATTCTAATGTCCCAGAAACAAGCATGCTTCTCTCCTTAGGCAGTAGCCTGTAACTTATAGGCTATGAGCTCCCTTCACAAGTTTTGTTTGTGAACTGGCTGATACTCCACATTAAAGCCATGATTTATTTATTCTATCATCCCTCACTCAGACTGCGAGAGCTCCCAGGACAGGAGACAGCTGCTCCTGGGGACACCCACTCACCAGCCCCTGAGGTAACATGAGAGATGGCACCATGACCCCTGTGTGGTGCCACCTCTCATGTGGCCATGGCCAGCCCTGGATCCTCCCAAGGTGATGTGCAGCACAAGTCACACAGAGTGTGTGTGTCCAGGAGAAACGCTGCGTGTACAAGGACTGCTGCTGCGTCAGATGAGTTCAGAAATAAGTGCAACCTCCACGGCATGAGGTGAGGGTTCTGAAACTGCCTCCACCTCCCTTCAGGAAATGTGTGCCTCCATGTTCTCTTCCCATTTGAGTTCAACCAAGCTTAGATGATTTCTGTAAAGGAAGGGTTCATTTCGAGAAAAGTATTCTTCCTGCACGTTCTCCTGTGGCCTGGCAAGTGGATCCCAAAGGTCATATTTTCTATGCAAAGCACAAGAGTTGCTATGTCATGTCAAATCAAAAGTTCCTCTTTCTCAGACTCCCATTCCCACCTGTGGTCAACAGAGATGCCACAGAAAGACACAGTAGTGCAAAATACATCAAATTTCCTACAGCAAAAGCTTCCAACCATCAGTGGCTTAGTGGTTCTCTGAGACCTGACATCTCTGAAATGGTAAGGCTGCAGCTTCCAAGGAGATTACAAAATCATGTATCAGGCTAAGATATAGCTCAGGGCATTATCACTTACATGTAGACCCAGGAGAATGGGAGATGGGAGGGGGCAGGTGTTTTGCGCAAACACAGCCCCCAATTGTATTAAGCTTTTCTAGTTAAAATCATGCATTTTGACACTTTTTTCAAGAATTTCTTATTTTGGCTTAGCTTAGCCCTGTTCCAAACTGATTTAGGTTAAACATTGCAAGCTTAGCCTAAGCAAAAGGAATTTAAATTGAGTCTTTTCACATTGGATTAACCAAACTAGTTGAAAATTATAATTTGACTTAAACTGCTGTAGCATTGTAGATGTAGATGTGTAACTGAGAGAACGTGGCCTCAGGCACGTGTTACAATATCCAGTTAATCGCTGTAGTAAGATGACTGGCCCAGCTCTGAACCATAACGTGAATTAGTCTATCAGCTCTCATACTTAATCAAATCAAAACATCCCACTATTTCTTTCAGCCACAGAACAAAACATACAGCCTCAAACTGCCCACCAGCAACAGATCAAGGAAACAACCACACGTAGCTTGTTCTGAAAACACTGAGACCATCTGTAGAAATATGTGAAAGTTAGACACATGCCACCAGTACAGGTAAACTTTTCCTTTCCTTAAAATAATGAATTTATTAGAGGGAAAAAAAAGCAAACAGAATCTGCCAGAAAAAAGACTGGAGCTTGTTGCAGCAGTCCTGCACCTCACTTCAGCCTTCCCCGCAAAAAGTCTTTTGTTTACTGTTAACACGTGTAACAATTCACAGGAATACACCAACTCAGACGAAGCTGCACAGGCTAATTCCCACTTCAGAGACCTTCAACAGCAATTAAGAGATGGCTTATGCTTTCATTCTGAAACTTGAAATGCCGTGCTGAAAAAGTAAGCATTCTCATCATCACATTAATATTCAATTCAGCCTTTATGGCCCTCTTGCCATGCCTTAAGGTCATTTACAGCAGTAATAATAACAATGCCAGACACTCAGCCAAGCCAATGTTCAGCTAAAACTTCATGCAGAATCCACTATTCTGTACAGCCACAAGCAATACAGATTTCCCTGTCTGGAAAAGGTCAAACCAGTTAAGAGATTGGTTTGATACTCATGAATCAATGTTAAAATTGTACTACTGTGCTTCTAGTGAAGTAACTAAGCAAATTATTTTAACTTTTCATTTATGATAAAATCATTCTCACTCTCTCTGCCAGTTACTAAATATAAGTATGTAGGTGTTAAGTGATTTAAATTTCTTAATCTCAAGGATTTTAGTTCAAAGCAAGTATTGCAAAATATGACTTTTAAAATTCATTTGAAGTTTAAAGACATTCAATTTCAATGACTTCATGCATATTTTGTGTTTTGTTTCTGTGAACACTAAAATGAATGGCTTGACAGGCAATAATAACAAGAATTTAAGGAAATTACATTTTTAAGCACAAGAATATGTAGGAAACTTAAGTTTAGAAGTTATGTTCACTCCATAAGGAAAGGCATTGCACATTCACTCTTTCATTCATATAAAATAAATGCAGTTCCAAATCCCAAACACTGAAAATTCAAAACAAGCTTCTAGAGGCAGACCTGCTAAATGAAATTTGTTCCTAGAACTTCAGTGTTAATCTATCAAGCCCACTTGGCAAAGTTGCAAGCTTGATTCTTTTTCAAATTTGTGAACACAAGGATTTGGGTAGCTTTTTTAAGTTTAGAGTTTTTTCTGAGATATTTTTAATTCTTCAAGTAAGATTAAATCAGATTGCCTTTTACACATTGCCTGTGGTTACATAGCATAGTATAGTATCTGGGTGATTTTTAGTGGCTATAGCTCACCTTTGAATTGAAGAAGTACTTCTTAAAAATAATTTACCCTCTAGAAAATAATCTGAACCTCACAAAAAAAGTCTTTGCTGCAATAGAAACAAATGTAGGTCTCTTGCCCCATGGTTCAAAACCAAGATACAAACACGTTTCCACTGAAAACTGGGCACAAGCAAGGATCATCACCTGGAGATTTCTTTTATTAGCTGGGAGATATGGGCACTTCTGCTGCACAACATGTGAGAATGAATCTCTATCTCTAGGCAACAAGATACACGTCCTGGGTACACCACACTTGATACCAACAGGTAACAGAACAGATGCAGCAATCAGTTAGCTAGAACTTCTGGAGACTTTCATGGAACTGGCAAGACAAATATTGTCTGTACAGAAAAAGATAAAATGACCAGGAGAATTCTGATAAGTGATCACCCCAAATGCAGCCAGTGAGGCCATGCATCTGAGCAGGGTTAAAAACACAGCTGTTCCTCCATAACGTACCTTCTGGCAAGCTTGTCTCAGTGTTGCTGACTCCCTCTGGTCTCTTCTCAAACACTCCAGTGAGAAAAGTAAGATAAAAATAAGAAGTCTGGTGAATAGTCTGTTCAAGATTGTCTGAGTTAATTTTTAACGTATGGAGCATTAGAGTTGCCTGACAAAAGGAATCCCTGTCAATCTGGGTGGAAATAGGTACACTTGTCTTTTGGTTTTGCATGTTGAGCTTCCCGAAATGCTGGTGGCCCAGCAGCTGAGGCTGGAGGTAAGCTAAGCAGCTGCTAACAGCTTTGCTGTACTCATGAAAAATCAACAGCTTATCACATTGGCAGTTGTGACTCATACTCTTAATGTTCCACTTGCAATCGCTGCTGCTGGTAGAGTATGACCATTACTTTCATATCACATTACTATGCTAATACAGCACTGGTCAAATGTGTTCACACTGATTCAGCTATCTGTGCTCTGTAACGTGTGAGGCATCTCCTAATATATTGCATGATCCCACTTTGACCTAAATTATACCCTTTTCACTAGGCAGTAAAAGAAAAAGGAAGAAAAAGCACTCTATATAAAAAGGAATGGATGGAGAACATTCTGAGAAATAGGATAGTTAAGTAAACAAGGTGGTTACATAAAAGAATGATTAAACGGCCTAGAGCCCTTCCACCTGAAAAAGAAAGAACTAAATATGGAACATGATGAAGGCCTGCAAGTCCAGAGTAGTTGTAGGTCAGAGTTTTTCTGCTGTATTCCTTCCAAACTAAGAATTAGGAGTTCCAACAAGCAAAACTAAATATTTTGTAAAGTGTTTCATAAATAAGTTTTTATCTCCTTTGAATAGGGTATAATGAATGTTAAATAAATCACATGATGTTTTAAAGTAAAACTGAATGGAAAAAACATCTTTCAGGGATTATCATTACTCTCACACACACACACACACACACACACGCTTACACAGAATACTCACATTTTTGCCTTCAGAAGCTCCTGAGATCAAAGTGATGGAGGGTGGAAGAACATCCTGAGGAATACCACCCTGTGCTTAATCTGTTCTTTAAACTTTTCCAAACCAACCATTTTTGGTCTCTGTAGGAGAAAGGAAGGCTTTAGACCGATCTAGAATGACCAATATTTGTGAAAGTGCACTGCAGCCAGATACAACAGCTGTAAGTCCCAATATCTGGCTCTCTTACACATCTCCTGTGTGATCTGGCAAAACTTTTAGCAGATCCATTCACAGCCACAAATGGTATCTATTTTCATACTGAAGTCTCTGGGAATGAAATGGCTGGTTGCTATCTGTAAACCTGAAAATCATTCACCATTGCTTCAGCTGCAAATTTTGCAATAAAACACTTCCTTAGCTGCCTGACATATTGGTGAAGTACAGTCTGCAAAGCTCTCAGAAACACTCAAGAGTTCAGACCTTGGACACAAAGACATGATTCTTACAACACAGGTGTACTGGGTTCTGCTTCATCCCATCCCATGCTCTGTGTGCCTAACCCAAAAACGGAGAAGCTATGAGTGCTCTGAGCCACATTTGGATCACTTGCATTTGCGTGACAAGGGAAGTAGTTGTCTGTGTTCAGAGGGCAATACCTTGGGATAGGATTTACAAGATATGAGTGGCAGAAGATGACTAATTTCAGCCAGTTAACCTGATTCTGCAAGGAATTTGTCATATCAGATGTTGAGCATTTTGGTTCTATTCAGGGCAAGTTCTGAAGGATATGCATTAAATATTCCAGATATACATTCACAGAGGTTGTAAGTGGCAACCTGAAAGTAGAGAAGCACCTGGTAAACAGTTCTTAGTTTTAAATGATAGGTAGCCTGACTTTCACCACAAGGGCAATTACTTATCCACCTCTTTGGCTACAAAAGCTCTTAGGCAAGTCTTGATCTTTCTGTATGCTCTTAGTGTTCAGAAGATCTTAATCTCTTGCCTCCCAGCAGCTTCCTTGAATTATCTGTAATGAATGAATCAGCTTTGTATTTCTAAGTCAGGAAAGACCAGCTCTTCTTCAAAGGTTACTGTGACAGTGACTACTTCCATATCCCCTGGGCTCTGACTGGATGAAGAATGTTTTACACCTTTTAGCTCTATCAAACATCACTGCTATCAGATTTTGCACTGACAAAAACCAGTAGGAAGAGACGTGCTAAAGACTTTGTAAATCAGTGGGGAAATGACTGAGTTAAACATATCTGAAATAGAGACACTATGCAATATGTAATCATATAGTTCAAGAATTAGAATTGAAGTAGTTTATTTTAAAGTACACACTCAACACACAATACTCACATCCTGTTCACAAACCCACTTGACTAAACACACTCAGTCATTACAGCAATTTGTGGCCCCTATAGCAATGGCCATTCTCATGTACTACCACAGCTACAGTAGACAGTGTTTTGCCTGCAAGCACCAAAGAAATAAGAACCTATGCTGCTAATTATGCCAAGCGACACTCAGTCATTAAACTATTTCTAGTAGGCCCAGCCTATACTATTCAGTGCAATTATGTAAAACAGTGAAATGGTAATTAGTGACAAAGCTTGGTACAAGATGTGAGCCTTACAACATGACTCACATATCTGGAAATAAGATTTCATTAGTCTGTAATTGACCATTAAAGCATGAAATTTTTTCAACACTTCGACCTCACTGAGATTACTCTTGCCATTTCACTAGTAAAAATCACTTCCTGAAGCCATGATGCTATAATGCTATGTCAGACAAACTGCAGTAAGTTTTCACAGCAGTCAACCAGACCAAGCTTTAGGTTAAAACTCTATAGTGATGTTTGATGCCTACATTTCAAAATATGTCTTTATGCAGTTGTAGAATCATTGCAGATGAGGACGTTCACAAAAAGTAGAACCAGCAAACAACCAGCTTGAGAAAAGATACAGATGAATGAAAGAAGGAAGGCAGGAAGGAAGGCAGGAGAGAAGGCAGGAGGGAAGGAAGGCAGGAAGGCAGGAAGGAAGGATGGACGGATTTAATTCAGTTCAATATCTGTATGGCAGGTCAGCAGACCAAAGTCCTGAACTAACAGTATTCTCAAGCAATGCACACTGAAATACCACGTAATTGACAAAACTAATCTATTTTGTTTCACACCTGTAGAAGTGAAAAAATCAAAAGACTCTGCACTACTTGTATACAACATCTTAGTACCATGTATGTTATAACCATATTTTAGATAAAAACAAAGATAATTTGACAAATATTCATACAAGCTTTGATCATAACCATGTGCAAACACTGCCTACCTGGTTATTTGTGTGCATTTATTGGGGAGGCAAGCAGTTGATACTTTAGAGCTGTTTTCCTTACAGCCAAGTTAGTCTGATAATAAAGGTGGATCTTACCACACATCTTCAAACTGAGGAGTGCCTTGTCCTCTAAATCATAGTAGGATCAGTGATTTGTTTTGCTTGTATTCTTGCTTAGAATGGCACTTTTATTGAAAGATAAAAATGTGTTTAAAATGCCTTGAATGTACAGGGGAGACAAAAGTATTATAAAGAATCAAGATATATTTATTAGGAAAAGGTGCTATAAATATTTTTATAATTAATATAGGGGTTTTTCCCCTCTATGCTTTATTTGGTTTTCAGAATAGACAAAATGGTCTTTCAAGAATGCTCTTTGAAGGAACAGATATACAAATCTGCACTTGCTACAAGAGGAAGAAGTACACATATATGTAGAAATGAAAAAAACAATAGAAGATATTTTCCTGGTGCTTTTGAATTAAGACTGTGCAATACATAAGATGATTCATGTGTGCAACTGAAAAGATAAATGACAGCCAATGGGAGGAAGATTTTTAATGATACCTGGCAAGGGCTGATCTTAGCTACCATGTCATTAAAAATCTTCATTAATTCTCTCAAACAAAAAGAAAACAGCATGTTGATAAATTCATGAGTCATTTCACATTAGGAAGTACATGTTAGCACAGAGGAACGATACACAAGACTTACAGAGACTAAAAAAAATGAGTGATTTTGATAAATACATGTTAGTACTTCTCAGGGAAAAGATTCAGCAATATAAAATATTCACTGGGAACAGAAAACTGGAAAATAATGCTGTCAACAAGCTAGTAAACAACAATTATATGCAAAATTTCATTACAAAAAGTTCACGAATATGCTGTAGTTTGGCATGGTGTGCTGAGACGTCTGATCACAGAATACAGCACTTCCATGTGGCTCCGGCCCAACTATGCATAGAGCTCATTATTATACCCTCCTCCCACCATAACTAATGAAAACCTGAGTTCTGTTGGGTGTTTCACCAGCCAAAGGAAATCAGGGACACCGTGAAGTGTTTCTTTAATGCAGTCCTGTTTTTCAGCACTGATGTGCAGAGCCTTCTTTCGTTGACCAACAAGGAATCAAATTAACAAACCACTCATCAAACCTCAAAGACTATTTTTGAGGCCAGCAACTGTTTGAGGACTACCTAAAAATTTCTGTAGGCCATTGGCTGTGCTCACCAGCTGTGCCTAAGCTAGTAAATTTGGCAGGACCAGGGTGCAGGCCTGCAGTAGTCCATATCACAGCCATAACATTACAAAATCATGAAATGGTTAAGATTGGACAGGACAACTGAAGGTCATCTAGTCCAACCTCCTTGCTGAAGCAAAGTACCCCTGAGCACGTTACTGCAGGTTGTATCCTGACAGTGTTTGGCTATATTCAGGGCAGGAAACCCCACCATCTCCCTGGACAACCTGTTCCAGTGCTCAGTCACCCTTCCAGGAAAGAAGTTCTTCCTCAAGCATTGTTCCCATAGTTCAGGTTGTGACAACTAAAGCTGTCCCAGCCAGCACCAAGGCATATTTCAGGAGTTAGCATGGCTCAAAGGCCACCTGCTCAAAGGCCTTCTGCTTCAGATTGCTGGCATTTTCCCCTGCTTTCTCCTTCTTCCAAAGAAAATTGTTTCGCTGTATACATTCTCTCCATGTCACTACCTTGTCTTCCACGCAGCTCTGCCATGCAGGATTTGCTTAGGACACAATAATTATGGCAGATCTTTGTCATGAATCATCTGTTTGCTTGTTCCTTCGATGCACTTCAATTAAACAGACTTTATACCTCCACATTTCTAGCATCCCTACCCCACTTGACACAAATGCACCATTTTCAGCCACAATGAAATTCCAAACAATGACCTCTCAAAGTCTCTTTCAAACAGAAAGAAAAGTTTAATTACACATGTATACAGAAAATATATTTTTATTTGGTATTTCCAGACACCAAATCAAACCAAATTCTATCCTAAACCCTTCAGCATGATTTCAGTCTATGCTCCACTTTTTTCTAACTATTGGGAGGGTTGGGAGTGAGGGACTGCTTCTTAGAGAATTCCTGCTCTTTCCTGCAGAATTTGTCTGTGATAAGCAAGTCCAGAATATTTCAGTTTCCCTCTGCAATGCCTTGTCACTCTGTCTGGGAAACTGTATGAAACTTTAGAACCATGGTATATAGATTATCTTTTTGCATAAATTTAAATGTATTGATAAAGCAAATCTCAAAAACAGCTTGGCAAGGAGCCGTTATTATGGAGGATACATTTAAAATCTCTCAAGTTGTGAGCGTTCATCTTGTGCAAGACAGCCCTAGCAACTGAATATTTTGTTTTAAAATTTTCTAGCATCAAATCATAGATATATTTTCACTTTAGAGGAGATTATTCTAATCTTCTTTAATACAATGGCTTTTTTTCAGTTTAAATTGAAATAATCCAATGAGTCATATTTTTCTCCCTTTTAGCAGCATCACAGGTGAGGTTGATACAGGTTTTTAGCTTTCCCAAGTATAACTAATACATAGCATATACCAGAATAGCACTTTTTTATATCTTTCCTAACTTACATTCTAAACCCACCAAAAGAAATGCATTTACTTTTCTTTGAGACAATAAGTGGCTGTCAATATCATGGGTTCTTGTTCCAGAGCTTTTCCTCTGAGCTGAACTGGCAAAATCCAATCAAAGCTTCCTACCATCCCGCCAGCCAGGGGCTATGCTGGCACCCCCAGTCTGGACAAAACAACTTTAGAACCTCACAAGCTTTCACAAAATGTTTTACGAGTTATCAATGAGGGTAACTCCTCATGGTAGGGAGGTTGTAACCAGATCAACTATAAGGTACCTTTCAACTCAAATCATTTTATGATTCTATGATCTCACCCCTCTACAAATTTGGTAGATGCGTCCTTTAAAGCTCAAATGGCACTTTAAATTCTCTCACTTCATTGGTATATGAATTTATTATCATGTTTGAAAATTGTTCAAAAGTGGTGTCAAACACTACTAAGATATAATGACAAAATCAAATCCCAGTAACTCTGGGAAAAAAGTTCTGTTTATCTACAGTTTTCCAGGATATCTAGCAGATGTAAGTCCTGTACATGCATCTGAGGACTCAGGCATACCACCACAAAGCAAATGTTAAATTACAAAAGCAAATATAGTACCAAATGAGGCTTTGAATAACAAAGTTTTGGTACCTTTCTGTATCTAACAGTAGTCAAATGCCATTGAGAAGATCTTAGAAATTAATGTCAAGCTGATGGTTCCAAATAGAAGCAAAGGTCACAGTGAAATCACAATTTTGGTGAACAGCAACTGTATTATTTTCTCACTGAAATGACTTTAAAACTTGTTCTTCCATGTTCTCAGGTGTTTCATACATTATTTGGTTCTCCTGCATTTCAGATTGTTATTCCTTGCTGAGGTACATGCAGAACATGCAGCCACTTTTGTTTAAGCCCATCTGATTTATTATTAGCAGACACAGCTAAGGGTTAAGACCTGAACTTATTATTAATTCAAGCTTTATGGACACCATTAAGTTAAGCAAAAGTTTAGCTATATTTTTACCAGAAAGGTATGAGGTAAATGGTTGTACAGGGCTATTGGCCAACAAATATTAAAAATTTAAAAATTGATCTCTTCTAAAAATATATTTTGAACAGAACACTGAGCTCTCTCAGGTCATAAATCCTCTGGTCCCCTCTGTGTGGTCCCCTATCATAAATTAATAACTTCTTATAAAAGCACCTATGAATTAAAGAAATATTTAGTATAAAACATGGGTTTGATTACCAGATCTTGACATCTTAGTCACAGCAGCAATGTAGGTTATACTGACAGTTTTGGTAAGATTTTCCTGGGACTAATTAAAGCCATGAATTATTTAATTGTCTAACATAAACAGGTCACATTAGCTTTCTCTTCTTATAACAACTTGTATCTGTTATAAAACTTCCTCTCAAAAGTATAATAACTGAGCAAAGCCCTTTCCTGTGGAAAGTTAGTGTATGTCAGTGCAGCTTTAGATCACAAATGAGGAAACAAAGTACCTTACAAAGTCCTGAAACAGATGGGTAGCTCTTATAATGCTGATTTCTGAAGTTTTCTTCTGAAAAAAACCCAATCCTGAACACTTGCATCATAATTTGCAAATGTAGTTCATCATTTCAGGTTGTCTTTTCTCCAGTGGCATTAGTTATTATCTGGTAATATAGATTTAACTTTAAATTCAACCAGCATTAATTTATGAATTTTTATGAGCTATCAACGAGCTTCATAGGAATTGTAATTTCTGCTCTTTTATGTCACCTGATTACTTTTTGAATCACATACCTTAGATATCTGGACAAGATGTTTCAGTTCCTCTTGCACATGAAGTTTAGCAGTTGACCAAAATATGGATTTAATTTTTTTAACATCATCCAGACCTATTAAAACAAAAATAGGATTAGGGCTAGGAGCATATACTTGTCACTTTATTGGAATAAAAATACTTTTCCTTGTGCTCAACAGTTTCTGCTGTGCTAAAAGCCAAAAGCATTTGACAATTCCGCAATGAACTGCTTAATTCTTATAATGCCACTTCTTAAAGGTGTGTTTCTACTCAGGAAGAATTTTTGTAAACAGAAAACTGTGCTACAAGCAGAAAAAGGACAAACGTGTTTGGCTTGAGGAGAGGATGTTCCATTGGATTTGTGATGTCCTTTATCACCCTTTTCCTACCTTTTACATTCAAGAGCTACAAGCCACAGGTCCTTGTTCTCTTTCTTGAATCCACTCCCACCAGAATGTTCTGCTCGAAACAATCACTCTTCTTCCAATTAATCTGTGGAGGCTACAAACGGCAGAAGGGAAGGGCCCAGAGCTGCCCATTTCTACCCCAAATTCTCTTGTTTCTGGAGGCTGCTGGGGATACTGCCTCTGTCCCATCTCATCCTTCTTCCCCCTGGCAAACACTGATTAAAAGGCATGAACCCTTATAAGAATCTTGATAAAACGAGGCCATAATTTACGAAAGCACTGAAGGACTTGGTTCAGTTCTGCTCCCACTGAAATGAAAGCTAAAACTCTCGTTTACATCAAGGGCAAACAACAACCTCTCAGCAGGAACTAACATGCAGCATGTTTGAAAAACCCAGCTCCCCAACAGTTGCACACATTACTGTAAAACTAAGGATTTGGGGCATTTCTTTCGATGCATTCATATTCTTCCATTCACAGGTATGTCTTGCAAACAGGAATACAGACACTTATGCTTGTAGCTAAAACAGTGCCTATTTTGTCAGTTCAGCAGCTGAAGAGTGGGGCAATAACAGGTAAGATCAAAGGATTTAAATAGCCTTTGTGGTCAGAATGACAAAATGCTTACAGCCTCGAATAGGATATAGTCATTAGGCTGGGGAAATGAACGATTTTGCTGAATGGGCACAATGGTAACTGATTTGGTGCGAAACAATGGGCCTTCACCTCAATGTAAGATCAGGAAGATTTGCTAGGTACACAGGAACACTGCAGCTTCGTTTTGAAGTTAATATGGGATGAATAAAACAATGGGAGAAATGATCCAAACGGGGCAACATTAGAGCAAGAACATTGATGGGGTCAGGGCAGTTTGACCTTTAGGGTTAACCAGATCAAAGGGTTTGCTGATTAGCAAAGTTGCTTTTTTTCTTTTTTTAATTACCGTAAAATTGGCATCTCCATGGTTATCCTTTAAGTTACCTTTGCAGGTAGACATTGTCTATATGAAGCAGAAAAAATAACTCATGACAAGCTCTTTGTAATTTGAGAAGAGAAGGTGCATCCACTACAGGAAAACAAATTCCGTGGAATGTGTTTTCTTAAGGATGGTACTAATTCCTCTTATAACATAAATGCCTGATCAAGTGCTCACTGCAGTCAATGGAAAAGCTGCTTAATGGCTTCAGAGAAGTTTTTCTCAGCCTTGAAAAAAGTTACCTAGCTTATTTTATCAATAAATTAGGTTTCCTTTGCTGTTTTCACTCTGTATTTTGAATGCATGAGAAAGTAAAGTTGTTGTTTTGATTGCAAGTATGATTCTATAACAATAGAAGAGAGAACGGCTAAGAAAGTGCATTTTTTACAAATGAATGTAGTGTCCTTCTAGATCAGCAGGTCACACTTCTGTGGTCCTTTTTTGCTTCCATAGAGGCAGACCCACATTGTGGTTTTGCAAGATAATGAGAAGGTAGACTTAAAATCTTCACTAACTAGAATTAGGCACCTCAGTCAGTATTTAGGTAAACAGATTTAAAAGTGTGGCAATAAATGACATGCCTCTGGCCACCAAAACTTTCCATGTTACTGTGCCTCTTCAGAGGTGTTTTAATTGCCCCAGTATAAATTTCAGTTCTCCTTCTCACTCCCAAAGCAAAAGAAAATTAGTGCAACCAAGGCATTAAAAGTAATAGTCAGATACCTCTGAGCATTGCATTGCCTCCTTGGTTACTTGGAAGATATTTCAAGTTAGGGCAAATTGTCCAGGAAAAGAGAGCAGATTTAGATGCAAAAAAGCAGAGGAAAATCACTTAGGAAAAGACTGGAAGCTCTGCTGAACTCTGAAGTCCTTCCTCCACTTCTTGTTTTCTGGTAACTTGCTATCCTGACATCTCATATAATTTCCTAATATTTCTGTGAATGACCTAGAACCTCATCCTCTTTACATCTCCAAATGACTCATTCTCCTTCAGAAAAACCTGCCTATCAGTTAAAGATCTAGGTCCCGGGGAGTTGATTCTGAATCCTTGTCTTTCTGAATCCTTGCCTTTAAAAAGCGGCCCTTTGACACAGAAATATCAAAAATCTAAAGAAATTTTAACATGTTTTTGTTATCACTTGATTGA
This sequence comes from Atrichornis clamosus, assembly GCA_013400975.1. NCBI lineage: Eukaryota > Metazoa > Chordata > Aves > Passeriformes > Menuridae > Atrichornis > Atrichornis clamosus. Next base: position 38,397 of record WBMZ01010975.1, on the reverse strand, counting down.
TAAATTCAGTTTTGTATTTTTAAAACAGTTGAAAAAAAATCATCTGCCAAAGTCAGACAAGGACTGTGTCTTCATATCTCCCAGATGTTAATCCATGATGTTAAAGTTGTGCACACTTTGTAGACAACTGCATCTATGTTCACCTACTGCAAGACAGAAAGGTGTTTTCCAAGTCATATTTCTAAGTTAAAAGTAGAAGAGCATAAACTTTTCATATCAGAAAAGAGACACGGTTTATCAGAGGGTAATAATGCATTCAGATAACCCTTGAAAAGAGATTGTTAGAACCACACCTACTTTTGCTGCTCACCTGGAAGTGTCTGCTATTTAGAGGCAGACTGGACACAGCTCAAAAGACAGATCCGTTCTACTGACCCATTGTTTCAGACCTACACATGCTCTCACACAAGTAGTGCCTACTTGTGGTCATGCGTGGGATACTTTTTTAAGATTCCTTATTAGAAATATCTTGCAAATAAATACCTTTACAGTAGGATGGGCTGACTTACTATAAGAATGTATTTCAAATTGGCATTTCTCAGGTCATTGCTCTTTGAGAGTTACATGGTTATAGGATGAAATGGAAGTCTGAAGGCAAGTTATGGAATAGAGAAATGAAAATGTAATAAATCTGGACTCTGATATTAAATAGTTTTTAGATATGTCCTATACTCTGTTTAAGAAAATTATTTATCTGTAACACTGTTTTCTTAGAATGTAAGAAAAGTGAGAGAAATAAAGCTTTCTCCTGTATTTGTTAAACATTCCTACAAGCTTCATTTTAAGAAGCAGGCAACCATACTTCAAGTATCTATCTTTATGAATTCCAGAATATTTTGTGAACTCAGCGCAAGTCATCTCCAAGAAAATTTGGTTTTACGATTGGTAGGATTTGAACAAATTCAACACCAACAGATGACATCAAAACATGCTCTGGACTGGCAAGTGTAACTACACACTAAGAATCATGGCAGTCTTTCTGCATAAAATCAAAAGAGAAAGCAGGAATTTTTCCAAAGATAGGAGAGCAAGCGCAGAGCTGTAAAGAAGCATCTCATAAATGTTCATGCATCTGTCCTGAAGTAAAAAAGTTATGCTATTTCAGCTTTAGAGAACTGAGCACAGAAGTAGAAATTCTAATTCTGTAGCTGTCAGTGGCCACCTTACTGCTTTGAGTGAGGTCAAGGTTTCACTTAAAGGCGATTGAACGGGAGCTTTCATTTAATTTAATTTCACTTTCAGTAATTTAATTTCTAAGCTCTAAGTCTCAAAGTTTAACTATTAATTCTGAATTTTACCAGTGACATAAAACTATTTGGGGAGATGAGTCTTAAAAATTTTATGGCTTTTAATTACTTGTATTAAACATTGCTTTAAAATAATTTCCACATTAGCTTTGTGACACTTGATAAAGTCATTGCAGTGGACAAAACAACTCAGACTTACCGTTATAGGGGACCAATCAGGAGGACATTCCTCCTGGACAATCCTCCTAACCACTATGCTTCTCCTGGTCAGGAGGACAGTGGTTAGGACATTCTTGGACATTCTGTGATTGCTTTGAAAGATTTTGGAAAGCAGCCTTTATGGAAAATATCTGGAACTCCCTCAGACTGGCATAATTTCAGACCTCATAGACCAAGAAGGCATTCAAAGCAAAATCCAGCTCCTGAAGGAATAATTTATATGGAAATTTTGCAGTGTTTGGTATTTAGGAACCTGGATTCTATCCATTGCTAACTTATTATTTTTTTCCTAATTTGCTCAGAAGGCTTATGAAATGCATTATAAATCCTACATTTAAGAAAAGAGATACTATTGTGCTTCCCCATGGTCATGCTGTCATTTAAGTATATGGCTCCCAAAAAGATCTCTGCTCTTGTATCCATCCTTGTCCTAGCCAGGATTTATATGGTAGCCCTATACAAAAGGAACATGTTCAAAGAAAAGATCAAGTTAAATGTGTAACTAAGGCTCCAGCTTGGCATCCACTGGGTTAGATCCTAAATCAGCTGCTCGAACATACCTGGTGAGCAGCTGCAGACTCTTGCTGAGTTATTGGAGACCTCCCACTTGGTTGCTCTCTGTCTGCTGGATCTACCTCTACACCCTAATTGCACATGAAGTGTCACGAAAGCGGAATTGCAGTGCTGTGAGGGGAGAGGTGGAGGTTTGCTTTGAGAAAGGACAATATGACTCACTGTGCAGCCACAATGCCTTAAGAAAGCACAGTGTCATGACTGCAGGTCAAATGAAAATCCCTTACACTGGGCAAATAAGAAAATTAAAGTATTGATCGGTTTAGTGCATGCAAATATTTGAGGTTTATTTTGCCTTTTAAAGTTGCAATTTTACCTAAATGACAGATGATTTATTTATTTCAAAGGATGGACATGCTAACACAGTAACTAAGCGTAGACTCTCTGAATCCTTGGCATGGCATACAAAATCTGAGATGAAGTGTTTGAGACAGAAGAGTATCTCATTTCTCCCTGCAGTCCATCTGTGATTACAGTTTCCACTACTGCTAACCTTTGCAAGCGTACAGGAAGCAATGCTTGTGACAAAACCACTATTAAGGGCAGAACTGCGAATCTCGGGCCCCTGGCTACTGAAGGCACCGTGGAGGCAATGAGCACCCCAAGCTCTCTGCTCTTCCCTGGAGAAGCTGGTGCAGTGTAAAGGCTGAAGGAACACACTCTGTAGCCACAAGATGAGCACAAGAGGAGGCAGGGAGGAAGCAATAATCAAAACTCTGGAAAAGCCTCTCGGCTGCTGCCCTTTTCATCGTGCCCCAGACCTCAGCACCACATTCTGCAGGAGACAAACAGCCCTGAAAATCAGGACCCTTTAAAGAGCTCATGCTAAGCAGTCAAAATCAATTAGCACTCTCAAAGTAGGATGAATGATAATGGATACAGAATTGCCTTGGTACTCAGGGGACTGGGATTCAATTCTTAGCTCTCTTAGACTTCCTCTGTGACCTTGGGCAAGCCTATCTGTTGCTCTTTTCCTCTAAATAATGTTTTTATATTTATATCTCACAGAGCTTTTGCAAGGTTTGTGAATCCATTGATTGCAAAGTACTTACATTCTATGTCATGAACCTATACAGTTTTAAAAATGCAAGTTTATGTTATTTTCACCTCTAGAGACACTGATCTAATTGCTGCATCTTTAAAAGATATATTACTATTTTCTAAAATGACCTATAAAAAAATTTAAAGATACAAAGAAATATAGTGTGTGCAATAATTTATGGGATTTTGTTCAAGAATCTCCGGTAAGGGACAGCAAGAAAATGAATAGATTTTTATTTTTCATTGAGACAGGTGGACAGCCCAGACAAGTAATTCTCTTTTCTTTAAGAATCAGAAACTGATTCACAGGTGTGATGAAATCACCAGGTTGCAAACAGCAAGGAAAAAAACTGAACCACACATCTAGGATAGTGAACTGTTTCAAAGGCAAAGTTGATAGTTATACTCGAAAATCCATAAAAGATAAGCACCTTTGAAAATCACACTCTATTCATATACAGAGTTTGTAAAGGTACCTACTATAGTGGCAACTGAATACTGACACCTGCCATAAGCATTCTACACAAGTTAGCATCTTTCTGGATATTGTGGTCAGAAAGTCCTGGATGTTTTATAGAGGGGAAAAAAAAAAAAAAAGCTGTCCACGAATTCACAACAAAGTCTTATAGCAATGATTTCAAATTTAAAATATCTAAATATATTAGAAGGCCCCTACACATGTCTATGTGTGCACACGTACGTACACTTTCAGATTCACACATACACAAAGAAAATGCACTAAATTCAGGGTTTGTGTCTTCATGCTCTTAGTCGAAGGGAAATTCCTTGCTGCTTAACCTTTGGGTTTGTTTTATTTTAAGACAGTTACACTTTGCTTTATACTTTAAAAATTAGGGTACTTTTTCTTCCCCCTATCCTTGTTTCATGCAGATGATGAACCCTTTGAAATGTGCTTGCTCTTGTTGCCCACTAGAAGGAGAGGGGTGAATGCCACATATCTAATTGTGTGTCTCCACAGAAACTTTCCTCTAATTCCTGGTTGCTAACCCACATTCTTTAAGTCCTCTGGCCTCTTTCCCAACACTCCTCCTCTGTCTCACAAAGAAAAGAATTTGCTTTTTTTCCCCCCTATCCAAGGTCTTTTCTCATTTCAAAGCAAGCTACTTGAATGACTATTCAGTGTGTGCAGAATGAGGTCTCTCCACAACACTATGCTATAGTAAAAGCCGTGTGTGCTTATAAAGGCTGCTTGAAGGCAGCCCTACCCCACAGTGGCCCAGGCGGCATACACAGCACCCTGACCTAGCCATCTGTATGCAAATCTCCACAGACTAAGTAAACTTTCATAAAAATGTTCTGGCCCCTCTTTCTGTGTGTTTAGCAATTATTAGTGCACATTGGTCCTTTGTGTTATATTATTATGCTTTGTGTGCAGAGGAGACTCCCTGGCACCTGCGCTTGTAGGTGGCAGATGGCAGTTCTTGGCAGCAATACGGAAGTTTTCCTGAATGTAGCTAAGCCACAAACTGGCATCTTTTATTTCTTTATGCGTGTACTGAGGAGAAAGGATTAGTGGTAGATTACCAGTAGTCTATCAAGGTATTTAACAAAAAAAAGAAAAAAAAAAGAAAAAGAGCGCAGGGGGGAAATCTAGTCAATGTTTTGAAAAAGAAAAGGGGAGAAGAAGAGGATACTGTTCAGCAATAACTTACATTAAAAATTGCCCCAAACCAGCTATGTATTAATTCAGACTCTTATACACAGACATTACAATTTTACATTTCTCACAAGGGTGAAAAATGAATGCCTTACTGCTAATTTCATGTTTCTGGAATATTTTCTATGTTTTGCTCCTGTGTGCTTCTGTGGAGGCTTCACATGACTGCGGTGTTATTGATAAAGCACCTGTGACCATAAAGGATCACAAGGTGTCCAACAATCAGATAACACACAGAGAAATTAAAATGCAGCAGGTGCCAGGGCATGTAGAGCCACTAAATCCACCACTGCAGCTCAGGGTGCAAAGGAGAAATGTTGGCTAATAACAACTACTTGGAATCATAGGATATGCTGAGTTGGAAATAACCCATCAGGATCATCAAGTCCAGCTTCAGGCCCTGCAAAGGACTATTCCCCAAGAGTCACACCATGTGCCTGAGAGCGTTGTCCAAACCCTTCTTGAACTCTGTCAGGCTTGGTGCTGTGATCACTTCCCTGGGGAGCCTCTTCCAGTGCCCAGTCATGCTCTGGGTGAAAAACCTTTTCCTGATATCCAACCTAAACCTCACCTGACTCAGCTTCAGGCCATTCCCTTGGGTCCCGTCACTGGTCACCACAGAGCAGAGATCAGTGCCTGCCCCTCCTCTTCCCCTCACCAGGAAGTTGTAACTGCAGTGAGGCCTCCTCTCAATCTCTCCTCCAGGCTGAACAGACCAAGTGACCTCAGCTGCTTTTCATATGGCTTCCCCTCAAGGCCCTTCACCATGCTCATGGCCCTCCTTTGGACACTCTCTAATGGCTTAAACTGCCCCAGCACTCAAGGTGAGGCCTCCCCAGTGCAGAGCAGAGCGGGACAATCCCCTCCCCTGCCCGGCTGTCGATGCTGGGCCTGATGCCCCCAGGACAGGGGTTGGCCCTCCTGACTGCCAGGGCACTGCTGACTCGTGTTCAGCTTGCCATGGACCTGGACCCCCAAGTCCCTTTCCCCAGCACTGCTCTCCAGCATCTCATTCCCCAGTCTCTGCACACAGCCAGGGTTGCCCCTCCTACTTAAGGCAGGAGCAGTTTCTGCCTGAAATCAGATTAAAGAAACCAAGAAATCAATGAAGTGGACATAAAACTTCTAGATGCTAAAAGAGGATATATGTTATTGATGAGTATGAGCTAGCAATGATGGGGTCAGTAAAATAGGAGAGAGAATGATTCCTGTGGAAAGAAATAGCTGAAAAATGAGGATCTGGGAAGCTGTTCTTGGTCACTTTCTAGCTCTGTCAGCTCCTGAGGTAGAAGGCCACCTGTGATTTCTAAGAATGGGTGTTTCTATGATTTATATCATCTTCTTAAGTAACCACATTTCCAGGACTATAAACAGCATCTTAAAAGAGCCTTTTTCTGTACGTTTCATTTTTATAACATGTTTCCATGGTTCATGATTTCTGCCTTTTAAACCATTTTTAATAAATGCTATCATTCTCCCTGACAACATCCAGTGTTAGACTTCTCAGAAGATCACACAGAAGCATAATACTCAAGGGGGAAATAGTCTGCTATGGATAGAGCGGTTTGCCTACCATTAGGTAGGCAAAAGAGAGAGTGTTTGAACCACAGACCTCAGAGCACAGGGAAAATATTGTTTCACTCCAAGGTAAGCCAGGGAGGCTGTACCACAGCAGGGCAACCTTAGGTGGCCTTTTCAGAGCAAAGATATAGCAAAAATATATGAAAAGGGAGCAAGGCACATAAAGCAGGAAACAGGATGGGGAGAAAAAATAAGGGGCACAGAAAGGAGAAAGGGAAAATAAAAATAAAAGTATCAAATTATTAAGTGACAAAAATAGTAAAAACAATCAAAGAAAACATACACATTCCAAAAAGCTCACACCACAAAACCCAAACCAACTTAATAAAAGAAATCACCAAACCACAAGATGTATCAAAACACGCAAGGTGAGGAAAAGAATTAAAGGAAAACAGAGACAGAGTGAAACACAGATTGATGATGTTGTACCCAGGCAAGGAAAAGAATAATGGCATTCTCCCCCAAAAAGAGTAGGAACAATTGTTGTTGGAATACAGGTAGAGTCTGACCTTGTGAAAACCACTTGAGGTAGACACAGTAATTCTGAACTGGGCTAACCCTTGGAAAGACCAAGGAAGTCCAATGCCTACCAGGATTAGCCAGTACAGAGCACACTCCTCTATGTTACACACAATGGCTGTGCAGATGCCTTCAAACCTCCATTCATGAACACACTTAACCTTGTTCCATATGTAAGCTACTTGTGACTCAGTGTGGTTAAAGTTGTTGTGTACATTCCTTACTACCTTTGTGAAGACTCATGTAGTCCAAATGCAGGGATGGAGCCACCACAAAGGCACAGCACCCATCTTTCTGTTATTTCCATCCCTCCACAAAATACAGGTTAAACCTGCTAATTTGTCTTTCAAAATTTGTGTCTGACTATGGAAGATGATACAGTCTTGAAAACACTGAGACAATATTCCAGCAATGTTAATTATAGGAAAGGCTGAGAAGTGAGAAAAAAATTCAGGTATTTTTCAATTAGACTAAAAGGAGAGAGATACTTAGAGCCAGACATCCTGCTGAAGAGCGATGCATTGTACAAAACTTGAAAAATTACTTTGATTTCGCATATATTGGCAATAAAACTTTTCCCAGAAGCTAAAGCATGTATTTTAAAATGCAAAATTTATTTTAAGGACATGAGGTGCTAGTGTAAACCTATAAAAAGAAACTATCCAGCCTGCAGAAAGTGCTGGCTTTATTGCATCTCAGTTCATTCTTAAAGACAGAGAAACCCCTCCAGGGCAGACAGGACAGTAAGTGCTAACACTGACTTTCCCTAACTCATAGAATGACTTACAATTATTATTTTTGAATAAAAGTTATTTTGGTTCTCTTAGAACTAACAAATAGTAGACTTAATAAGTATACATATGTGTGTATATATATACATACACATACAAACATACACACAGAAATGTTTATAAATGGCCTTCTGGTGTAACATTTAAAAGAAATTTAGCTGAAGAACTTTACAAATGACAGCCCTAGGGCACTAGCAGAAATTGAGGAGCTTGTGACCCCAGCTAGACTGAGCTACTATGAATGAAACATGCTGTAAAGCAGATGTCCAGTCTCAGAAGTGCCTCAGGTGCATCATTCTTCCTCAAACACACGGCAGAGACATTGAGTTTACACTATCTGAACTTTTTGAGTTTAGCATTAATTCTCCCTCCCAATAACAGTTATGCAGCTGTCAGAAATTACAGCAGGATTAAAAGGAAGAAGAATTTTATTTCTGTTTCCATTTATTTTCTTTTAAGTGATAAGAGGTTGAAGTGATTTTACAGAGCACAGAACAGTATTCACTAAGGACCGGTGCTCACCATTGTTATCTGAGTGTGATGCTCTAGAAGTTAATAAAAAAGCAGGCACAATCTCCTTTGGAAGGCTCGAAAGGCACCTGCTTCTCTCCAGTGGATAACAGGGCACCTTGCCACTTACTTGCATTTAAAGCAGGTTCAAGTAAAGTGCAAATTCAAAGCAGTCTCAAAGACATTCAGTGAGTACTAAAATGTCACTTTGACTTCAAATTTTTGTTTATCTAACAATACAGAAACTGAAATCCTACTAATTCTCTTGGGAAACTGTTCAATATGTTGGCTGACATCACTTTGGTGTCTTTTTACAAGATGCCTCCAGTTCTGGTGCATGATTGCATCTTCCTCATCTTTGATTAGCTGATGAACCCATCGGTTTTGTAACTTGTAATTACAGAAGAAAAAGTATAATTTTCCAAGATACCAAAACCACATGCCAGTTATTAAAATTACCATTTGTAAGAGTACATAGTGTTTGATGTCCCACACAGTCCCATCCAAAGGCTTTGCTTTCTCCCTGCTCATCTCTCTCACCTCCTTTGTGTACCAGGTTGTAGAGGCACCCGAGCTAAACACTCTCTCCTGTGCAAAGGCAAGGGCTGGAAGTGTCACATGTGGAGATCTGTCAGCTTTCCAGTCTCGCCCCCTATACTGAAATGCATGAGGCCATACTGAAAAGCATATTTATTTTTCTCATTTAATAGCCAGAAGTTTTTAAATGATGGATTGAGGTTTAAATCAGTAAAAAAATAATTCCATGTAAAAGATATTGTTGCACCCAGATTATTAGATCACATGAAATAGATCATTACAAAGGAAAGTACCTTTTTTTTGTTAACTGAAGATATGTAAATTTATATAAACTGTTCTATATAAACTCATCTTTTTGCCATGATTGTATTTTTACTGTTCCTCTGAAGGAAAAAAAAAGTTACAATTGCACCAGGAGTGACAGAAAACCTCAAAAACCTCAGTTGTGATTCTTGTAATATTTATACTCTGAAGCCACGGAAACATTTTTTCAGATCATGCAAACTCAGATCACAGCACACGCTGCCCCAGGAAATGACTGGGAACATCTCTACTGGTAAATTAAACCTTGCCAAGGCTCATTCCTCAGCCCAGAGGCCAACTGGTGTAGTCTGCTCAGGTCTATGCTATTACACTTTCTTAATTTCCAGTACAAGACAGCCGCATCCAAACTATGCTTTGGGAATGGTCCCTGGCCTGTTCAGACTCCTGAACTTTGCCTGGGAGTTGACTGTTGATTGGCCTTGATCAAAGTTGTGCCAGGGAATGTTTGTCCAAAAAAATTATTGAGCTTCAGTAATGGCTCTGGCTTCTGTTAGTTCACTCGCATAGGTATAACCAACAAGAATGGAATAAGGATTGATCTTTACATGCATTTATCGCCTTCTCTTTCATGATGTAAGGAAATCAAAGAACAGTATTTTATGCATTAGAGATCAGTAGTAACCAGAAGGATTGGCATACAACTGTCTTAGATAACTCAGTATAGCCATACCTATCTATGTATCATCTATCTACATATCTACATATCTATTGGAAGAGCCATTTAATTCAGACGTAGAAGAAAATCTCAATGCGCTAGAGGCTGGGAAAAGATGTAATACTGGGGCAGAGTGTCTTTATATCTTCATCTGATATTGGCTATCGCTAGAGATAGGATCCTGGACTTGATGACCTTTAGATCTTATTCCATGCAACCATACTGGTGTTTAGAAAGTCTGTCCAGGTTCTAGGAAATGCATTTTTTCAGTCATCCAATCATACAAACAAACACATAATGTGAGAATACTCCTTTTTATGGTTTCATTTTCCATTTCAAGCCACCACCTCAGACACCCTTTATGGTGAATAGCGCAAAAAACTGAATCAGTATAAAAAGACAAATGAAGTCTTGCCCCTTAGGCTTGACTGCAAAATTCTATTCTGAAATTACCTGTAGTCCGTAAGAGTTCAAAACCTGACCATTAATGAAGTTTTAGCTTACCCTGTGCCCTAGTTCTGTGAGATGTGCATGTGTACAATGCTGTTCAATACTTAGGTTACTTTAGATTTTCCCAGCAAATTATTTTAAGTTCTCTAGACAGGATGTCTAAGGTAACTTTTCTTTTAAAATAAGCAAGGTATCCTCATGAATTAGCATAGTAGCAGCTTCACTCAAATACCACTGAAACCACTGGAATTTTTCCACTGACTTTGTGAGGTTTGGTTCAGGCTCTACGTAATCCCATCCAGATATGGCCTGATGAGAGCACACGTGCGCTTCAAAATTCTCCCACACTTTGTAAAAGGGATGGGAGTGGGATAAAAAAAGCTGCAGAAAAAACAATAGTTGGAACACTTATCTGGGCAAGTAACCTGTGAAACTGATCATCATGAGATAAAAGCCAGTATCTCACTGGAAGGGTGAAACACATCCAAATCTTGATTGAATAATTTTTGATCCAGGCTATCAAGATGCTTCATTCCTTCCATGAAAAAGTAATGACTCAGTATAGTCAAGTCTTGCTGAACTCAGGTATTCAGAAAGCACTCAGCACCTTGCAGAACTGAAGGAAAACACCTTTAGAGGGAAGACATCATCTCACAAATATGCTTATAGAATCACTTAGGTAGGAAAGTAGTTTTAAGATCATCAAGTCCAACCATTAACCTATCACTGCCAGGTCCCCAACTAAACCATGTTCCCAAGTGCCACATCGACACATCTCTTAAATAAGTCCAGGGATGGTGACTCAACCACTTCCCTGGGCAGACTCTTCCAATGCTTGACAATCCTTTCCGTGAAAATTTTTTTCATAATATCCAATCTAAATCACTCCTGACACATCTTGAGGCTGTTTCTTCTTATCCTATTTGCTACTTGGGAGAAGAATCTGATCCCCACCTGGCTACAACCTCCTTCCAGGCAGTTATAGAGAGTGATAAGGTCTCCCCTGAGCCTCCTTTTCTCCAGGCTAAACACCTCCAGCTCCTTCAGCAGCTCCTCACCAGACTTGTGCTCCAGACCCTTCCCCAGCTCCATTGCCCTGCTCTGGACATGCTCCAGCACCTCAATGTCTTTCTTGTAGTGAGTGGCTCAAAACTGAACACAGAATTTCACATGAAACCTTATGACTGGTGAGTTCAGGGGAATGATCTCTTTACTAGTCCCACTGGCCAAAAAAAGCTTATTCTTTTCAAACACTCAGTTGAAATAGGTGACATCTTACTGCAACCACTGAGAAGTTAGGCATTAATCAAGTTGGAACTTTTTGTCAAAGGAGAGATGGCATGTCTTGGTATGAGATTAATTACCTTCTAAGGGTGCCCATCTCTCATCATGGGCTGCAGGGACACCCTAGAAGATTTTCATGGTGTATACATATAACTGAGGTTCATTGACATGTAGCAAAGTGTGAGAATATTGGTAGTTTTCTGCATGTTATATAAATTACCGCCCACTTTACTGTGCAGATAGGACCATTTGTGCCAGCTCTACAGGTTCATAAGACTGTCCATTTACCATCCCACTATCGTTCATAATTGTCATGTGGGACTTGACCCACCTCTAAAATCAATGACAGCTGAATCAAACAGTGTGTCAAAATCAGATCTCCAGAAACTTTAAAGAAATCGTGTTCTGAGAATCCCCCTTTTTGCCAGGGGAACTCTACAGAATAAAAAATTTAAAAATAATATATTAAATGCATATATATATAATATATTTTTAAAAGGAGAAAAACTACAGCCATAAACATCAAATTCCTGCAGAACTAGTGAAAGTATAATGTTCCAGGACTGCATATCCAAAAAAAATTTTAGGAACTAAAACCAGTGAATGAGGAGGAAAAGATCACAAAGGAAAATGAAATGCAGACTGTAATAGAACTTTGTGTTTAGAGAAAAAGCTGAATGATTCACCTTGCCCCCTTTGCAGTGAACATGAACAAACTTTGTGCAGTGTGCAACACTTAAAAACTCTGAGATTACAGGTGCAACCATGTTCTTAACAAACTGAAAACCAACTTGATAAGCTAGTTAAAGCAAAAATAGCTTCCATTTGTACATAAATCATACTGCATTGTATCTATAAACATGAGACATAATATGTGAGAGATTTTTAAATGTTGCTTGGCATTCATTCATTCATTGGGAGGAATTAACTCTACTGGCCTTGAGATAGATTGAGGGCAACAGGAGGATGTAAAAGGCAGGGCTCACATTCATTGGAGGTTCATGGCGTTTACAGTGTTTTAAACAATCATGTTCTAAGGTTGATTTTGCAGGCTGTCTTAGTCACTATCTCCAGTCAAGGCTCTTGTGTAAATGGGGTTTGTTCTACCCCGACAGTGTGCTTATTGTAACTTGGGGCCACCTGTTAGACAGCATGAAGTGTTGCCTAAAAAAATACACAATAAGCAGATTGTTTGTTACAGTTGTGCACAGACAACTGTATTAGTGTTCTTCTCACCATATGTCTATATAAACAGAGCTGCAGTGAGCTATTCACCAGCAACTCAAACACTGAAGAAGAAGCTTCTCTTAAAAGACCCAGGGCTTACAAGCATTGGTTCACCTGTTAGGCTTACAAGAGGGTTTCAAATGCTTGGCTTCAATGGAGAATTAGTCCTTCAGAAGTTTCTGTAGAAAGTCTTATGCTAGAAGCACAAAAAACCCCCACAAACAAAAAAAATACACCCTAAACCAACATAATACTCCACATTTGGTGATTTTAGTAGTTCTGTGCAAAGGGAAGGGGAGAGAAGTTGGCTTCACAGAAGCAGTTTGACTACCTTTCAAAGTAAAAATAATACTAGATCATTTTGTAGTACATACTTTAATTGCTGTTGTTTATGTTATCAAATACTCCTTTATCCATGTGTCAAGACTAAATCTGAAGCCTCTCATAAATGAATTTGTGAGCTCAGTCACATCCAGGGTTCTTCCAGTCTTGAAGAGACTACATTGGACAGTCTTTTTCTATTCATTTCCCTTTTACACAAGGAGAGATTTTGAGGGAGGGCGGGGAATGAATATATCTCTTTTTGTTTTGTTCAAGGAAAAGTATCAGTAAAATAAGCAGTAGATACTACTGATTGCCATGGTGTAAAAATGATGGAATAGGATAGGATAGGATAGGATAGGATAGGATAGGATAGGATAGGATAGGATAGGATAGGATAGGATAGGATAGGAATAGAATAGAATAGAATAGAATAGAAATTACACGAGTCTTTTAACAAGGTCCACGCAAGGATAATCAATTCTATAAACCCAGATCTCAGTAGTTACTGTGTGATGTGATTGTAAAAGGCACATCAAGGCCTAACAGGCCCTGTTACACCACCGCCTGACGAGACTAGACTATGTTAATGTCTATGTGTCCTGTTGCTCTGGTAGCAGAGAAGATGCATGGAGCTAAAATCTCCTTGGCTGCCATCCTCCTGCATCAGCCTGCCTCCTGGAGCTGGTGCAGGTGTGGGACAAAAACTCTTCCAGCAGAAAAGCCCATTGTAGCTAAGTCCTTCTAGAGCAAGGACACAGAACCAGAATGTGAAACTAGGGTCACCATCTGGTGCTTGCTCTGCCCTTGCAGCAGTCCCACACTATTATTATGCTTCCCAAGGCTAAATTATTACATGACTATCCAGCATCTACAAAGAAAGAATTTTGGAGAGGTAGCAGCATTCTTCCTACACCACTAAAGCTGATACCCAACATGCAAAACACATATCAGAGAGAAGAAAAGAACAAAAAAACAAAGAAAAAAGAGAGGGGATTTTTATTCTCCAGTTTATTTTCTAGCACAGAACAAAAGAACTGCAGCAATTTATTTTCTAATGACTGTTGAAAAAGTTCACTTTACAGCTGAGCTTCTCTAAGCAGCACAGATCAACTGTTCCAGCTTCAAATACTTATTGAAATTATTTAATATAAGAATTGTTTACTCTGATATTGTTAAAAAGCAACTATGCAGGTTTGGGCTCCTTTCAAAATATAAATATTATGAACCTATCTCCTGTCTTTTTTTTGATCATGTTGTTTTGTTTTGTTTTCAGAAAAGAATGTTTGCTCTAAGGAGCAGCATTGAAGAGAAGATTTTTAAAAGGTTCTGCTTCAAGGTTAGTTAACCCACATTTTTTCACAAATTACCATGAAAGTTTTTTCTGTGTGCTTGTTTCTTTCTATGAACAAAAGGAATACAATGCATCCCAGTTTTAGAGATTATATTGGTCTCTGTTTGGAATCATATCGTATTTAATTTTTTTTTTTTTTAATCAAGCTATTGTTTTTTCTCAGCACCATTCTGTTCAGTAGTTCTGAGCTTCTTATACTTCATTGTGGAAACAATTTTTGTATCCAGATGCATTTTAATGTCTGAAGTTACACACATTTCAAAACCTCCTTTACCAAGTTAAATATCCAATTAGTTTGTGGTTAATTCAGTCCAGTTTGGAAACTGTTTTCCTAACTCTGCATATGGACTTCGGGTGGGTGCTGAAGTTCATTTGCAATGGCAATACCCTGACATCCTTAGCTGAGATGTTATTTTGCATTCAACAGCCTGTATCATGGAGAGCTCCAGCCTCAAGGATAAGGCAGCATAATAAATGGAGGAAGCATGATTATATTAATGTACAATTTTGGCCTGTCTTCTAAGTTAAGAGTAGCTATGAAGATACCATGGCATGATTTCCACTTCAACACTAACAACCAGAGAGAGCTGTTGCTCTCAGTTTTAACAGCAGGGAACACTGCTTTGAAACAACAGAACTCATGTTCCTGGCAAGAAGAATGGCAGAAGAATGGGTGTGAAGGCTGGTAATAGGCTAGGGAGGGATTTCTGTTTTCCTTACTCTCCCAAGATCCACTCCAGCCATGCCAACTGATGACCACCAAGTAGCTTACATTCTGTATTCTTGTTAATAAGATATCAGAGCCTATACTGCCACTTTTCACATTTTATCTATGATTATCTAAGAGTAAGACCACCATGTCTATGAAAACATGCCAGATAATCCCACGTCCTGCATCTTGGCTGCACAGCCCTCCCTAGAAAAACAAAAAGTGGATAGGAGAAGTTTTATGAACCCTTTTTTTAGGAGGTATCATAAAGATTGTGATCATGTCTGTACCAAATCACAGCCAGTCCCAGAAACAGCAAGAAGCATGGGCAGGAGAAAGGGATTCAGAGTGGTGGAAGTCCACCAGCCTGCCAGCAGTGTTAGGTGGATTGTTTCAAAACTGAACTGAAGAACTTTATGTAAACAAGAAATGCAGATGGATGGCAAATTTGCCCTCAGACCCCACTCCAGTGTTGACACTTGCACAACATCACTCAGACAGTTCATAGGAAAACTCAGAGTGAATCCAAATCTCTAGTCGAGAGACCAGTCCAAGCACAAAATCCTAAGTAGAAGAAGGGTGAAATGGATTCTGTACCGTGGGCAACTTATGAATGGAGTGAAATATGTTCATTTCCCTGGCAGAACAAAAAAAAAAAATCCCAGTTTGGTCTTAGGTTGCATGAAATCTTTAATTTTGTTATCAAAACTACATTCTTTTATACTTGTGTTTGCTTTTTTTCCTTCTTTTAAAAATCTAATTACATTTAGCATAGAAACTTTGAAAATTAAAATTTGAGACATTTGTTAGCAATGTTGAAATGACTGCTTGTTTTTTTCAATATTTTGGCTTTGGTGGATGAGAAGGAAATAATTAAGAAGAGGAAACAGAAAGTTTTCATATTTTAATCTAAAAATGAGATAAACTTTTCTTACTCCAAAACCCCATTTCTTGATGATTTTAAGAGGCACTGCATGTAGGATTCCTCTTTCATCACAATTGCTAATACAATGAAACTGTAGATTTCAGCTGCTTAAGAAACTGAATTTTCCAGTAGCAGTCTCTAAAGTTTATCCTACAATTAAAGATCTCCTTGAAAAATGAAGTAAGATGTAAAGTGGAATTATAAAAGTTGGTTTTATTCAATGCTAAATATGACTGCCAACGTATCTAATTCTATGTGAAAATCTTTATATAAAATGGCCAACAGAAAACTTGTAAGGCTGTCCATGGTACCCCAGTACGTGGCCATGTGCCTCTTTGCTTCACAAGGAATTTTAGGTTACTTTTCCCTCCAGTTCTTCAAGCAGTTTTGCTCAGGGAGAGATGGGGACAAGGAATACATAAGAAAATAAGGGAACAGTGGCAAAGCAAAATCAGAAGGGGTCTGGCAAAGGCAGCTAGCACAGCTCCTGTTGCACTGTGCTAGCTGTCAAGAGCATGCATCAGAAATGGAGAAACCAATATGAAATATGCTAGAATTAGAGGCACTGTGTGTTAGCAGCAGCCAGCCTGGCTTCACATTTGGCTAATGAATACATACACAAGTTTCAGGCCCGATGGTGACATTCACACAAGATGATGAGTAGGAAAATAGGAATTGTTTTTACAGAAAACAAAGATTTTTATAGAAAATGTCAATGTTCAATTTCAAAAACCCAAAGCAACAGAAAAAACAAAATATAATATACAAATAAAATATATTTTCTTTTTCTTTTGCTTGAAACTTTTAATTTGAGCATTCAGAGGTTTTGACCAAAAAGAAAAAAAAAAAGAAAAAATAAAAAAGTGAGGGGAAAAAGAACCAGCAAGCAATACTTTTCTAATTTTTTTTCAATTTGGCAGATGTTTTCTGAGTTTTGTCACCTGACTGAAATTTTATCAGCTTCTTCATTTGCTTTGTACGTTACCAGCTGAACACCAATCCTTTCAAGTTGTTAAATGACACCAGTCTTCTGTTATTTAGGTTGTAAATGCCCTGAATCAAAGCCTGTGTCAGTGGGGGCCTGACAATATTCCTGGCATGCACATTATACTGGGACCTTCCAGGCTGCTTCTTTAACATATACGTCCATCACTATTTGTTCAGCTTCTCCTGGGATCAAAGTTTACTAAACAAAAGAACAAAAAGCAAGCAAAACAAGAACATTTCGGACTAAAGCCTCATTTCCTTAAAAGTGTCTGTTTTCTTCTGTGTCATTTCTTAGAGATACTGCAGTGATTTCTTAAGATACTGGTCTGATAACCTAACATCTTTCCTGCATCCAGCAATTGTCCTGCTGCTGAAATCAGTGAAATATTAGAAGACTGTGAACTCTTTTGGTCATGAAACTGGTTGCTTTCTTTTGCTTTATTTTTGCTTCAGTTTTTGTCTGCTGAGTGCCTCAACATACACCAGAGCTCTAGAAATGCAGATCTGAATGATGCTAAAGATCCACTTAAATAGCCTTCTGCTGTTTAGATATATCCTTATCCAGCACTGCCCTGTGCTGTTCTGTGCACTGCCTCACCAGGAGCCTGCTGGGATATTTCTGTACAGTGAGCATTTGTTGAAGTTAAGCAAATTTTAATTGACTATTTGTATGAGAAATAGTGTGGCCAGCAGGATTAGAAAAGGGATCACCCCCCTGTACTTACCAGTGGAGAGGCTGAACCTCGAACACTGTGTTCAATTTTAGGCCCTTCAGGAAAAGAAAGACATTTTGGTGCTGGAGCATGTCCAGAGAAGGGCAATGGAGCTGGGGAAGGGTCTGGAGCACAAGCCCTGTGAGTTGCTGCTGAGGGAGCTGGGGGTGTTTAGCCTGGGGAAAAGGAGGCTCAGGGGAGACCTCATCACTCTCTAGAACTGCCTGACAGGAGGGTGTAGCCTGGTGGGGGTCAGTTTCTTCTCCCAGGTAACAAGCAATAGTACAAGAGGAAACAGTCTCAAGTTGTGCCAGGGGAGTTTTAAGTAAATTTTTTTCATGGAAAGGGTTGTCAAGCATAGAAATAGGCTGCCCAGGGAAGTGGTTGAGTCACCATCCCTGGAGGTATTTAAAAGATGATGTAGATGTGGCATTTGGGGACATAGTTTAGTGGTGAACTGGGCAGAGCTGGGTTAATGGTTAATTTCATTGATCTTAAAGGTCCTTTCCAACCTAAATGATTCAATGATTCTGTGACTACTGTGTGATTTAGGAGAAATCACAGAAAATGTGATGTCATTTATCTCTTAAGTATTTAGGACCCCATCTGCAAACTGTACATCACTTTATTGTACTGCATTGCAAAATAAAGACTCAATTTTAATTTTTAGTGGGACCTTTCAACCTTGAATAGTGACATCAGAATCTTCCTGCACTTGGAGTCTGTTGAGCTATTTCTGTACAGATAGAGTTTGTTGTAGTTAAGCAAATTTAATTGACTATTTGTATTATAATGTGAATCATCTTGTCTAATGGTCTGTCTGGCCACAGGATAGTACTGAGTAACCACCAGACTAAGGTGATAAACAAGTGACCCTACATTCATTTAAATTCACATCCACAACTAAACCAATACACATTTCCCTGCAATAAGAGAGAATGGGGATACAGGACAGAGTGGAAATCAATGTTTTCAGTTTTCTAACTATCTCCCATTATTATTCTTGTCAATCTTCAGAAATGTTTAATAACTTCTTACTAGAAATCTTAAAAGTTCTTTAAAATGTTAGTGCAACCTTTTGATTCTTTCTTGGAATGTTTCTTGGTATAAGTTATTACAGTTACAAAAAATTTACTATACTTCTCTATCAGTTTAGGGATAGAGAAATGGGATTAATAATATGAATATGAATTTTTCATGAGATGTTACTGAAGACTGAAATTCAATAGTATCTGTATATAACTCTATGATTCCTTATTTTATATATTTGACCCATTTCTGAAAAGTAGGCCTTCTAGCAACTAGCTCTAAGATGTGGTACTGATGTTTAGCTGTTAATATATCCATTTTAAACTAGAAAGCCTTATATTCCTGAAGCTGCCCATTCAAATTGTGAAGGAATATATATATATATAAAATAAGGAATAGGGAATATATTGATCCTCAAGTGGTCATGTATATTTATGGATTCCACAGGATTTTCACTAATATTCCTGCTTTTAGTGTATTTTGACTTAAGTGATTATATACTGCCTACCAGGAAACTTCTCTGACATATTGCCATCTTTAAAACACTCCTTGTCACTGCTAGATGATGCTCATCTGCATTTTAAAAAACAATGGTCCAGCTCTTGGGCCAGTATAAGCATCATTGCTCCACGGCATTATAATGATTTACCCCAGCTCAGGATCTGATCCATACTTTCTGTGTTATGATTTAGGCAAAGTTGCACTCTATAAATCTATTCTCAGTTTTCAAGCTTCCAAGAGGAGAGCCCATATTCAGGTTTCACAGTTAGGCAACAAAGGGCTTCCCCTGGGTACTCTGCTACTCTTTGAAAACCTGAAGCAGAGGGGCTGTGGAGGCAGAGCGTTTAAATAGCAACATTCATTACTCCGGACGGAGGAAGAAAGGTCAGCCCCAGCAGCAAATCCCCTGCCGTAAATTTGCGAGAGAAACAACCTGCCAGGAAAAGTGCACATTCAGCACTAGGGCGGCAGCGGGACGCTGCCCGCCCGCAGCCCCTCTGCTCGTAGTGACAGCGTGACCGCCGTTCGGGGGAGCCCCGGGTGCCCGCAGGGACCCGCAGGGTGACGGGCAGAGCCGCTCGGCGCCTCCCCGGCACGCGCGTGCGGGTGGCTTCCCGCGAGGAGCGTCCCTGGATGCGCCGGCCGGCTCCGGTCCAACCCCGGGCAGCCCCCGGGGAGGCTCCGGGGAGGCTCCGGGCCGGCTCCGGGCCGGCTGTTCCCGGGCTGGGGCCGTGCCCGGTGTTGGCAAACACCGCCCGCAGCGGCGGCCGTGCCACGGGCGGACGGCGGGCGCTGCCCGGGGCCGCAGCCAAGGCCGCCCGCAGCTGCTCCGGTCGCCGCGGCAACGGCGCAAGAATGGGCTGGAAACGCAGCCGGCGTGGAGCGAGGGGGCTCCACGGTGCTCTCTGCCCACCCCCTCACCACCAACACCCCTCAGAAAGACAAAAAAGCGTACATCCTAAAATACACTAAAAAGCACAGAAAAATGTGTTATATCCCACAGCTCCTCTCCAGGCACCGTCCCTCCTCCCGCCATCCAGGTGTCCAGGCTCCGTTTTGGTCCTGCCTCCCCGGCCACCCAGGTGGAGGGGCAGGTTTGACAGTAAAGGTCGGGTGACACTGCATTAAAATAATGTGAGCTGGATGTAAATGGACATTTGTTGAGTCTCTCCTGTCACAACTTCAGACCTCCATCATCACAGAACCATAGAATCGTTACAGTTGGAAAAGACCTGTAAGAGCATCAAATTCAACTGTTGACCCATGTTCACCACTAATCCATGTCTCCAAGTGCCACGTTTTTTGAATGCTTCCAGGGATGGTGATTCCAACACTTCCCTGGGTCTTTGTGTTAGAGATTAGACTTCAGTTTGTACCTCATCACTCTGGGAGATGGAGTGGGTTCTGTCCGCATATGGGGACAGTCCTCTCAGTTTTACACCAAAATTTTCAGCCAGAGCTTGATTCTGCTTTCAAATGAAACCATTCTCCCCACATACTACCAAAAATAGGCATGGATGTAACACACTTCAAAAGCCTCTTGACAAGTGACTGAGCTGTCCTGCAGTTGTTCACCTAGGGAAGGCAAAAGCATTCTCTCTCACGTGCACTTGTAGCTGGAAGAAATTCTTCCACTTGTAAGACCTTTACAGCTGTGCACAAACAAGGAAATCTTTATAAGAGGAGTGGACACAGTCATACACTTGGAAAAATACAGCAGCAGTCTCTATACGCAAATAAAAAGCCCCATCTTCTCCTATTAAGTCCAACATTAATTTACTGAAGCATTTTCCCACCAAGCTGAAATATTTTCCTACGTCATTTCACCCTGGTAACAAACTCCACTCGCCATTCAGACAGAAAGTCTGGACTTCGGGGAAACTTTATAGAAAAAAACAGCACTTCCTTGGAATACAGTCATGTCTTCTGCCCCCTATCAGCTGCAAAGTCTTCAGAAAACACAGATGCTTACAACACAGCCCTTTCTCTAACACAGCCCTTTCTCCGTGCAAAATTATGCCTTTGGGACCAATGTCTCTTCTTGTACAAGGTCTCTGTGGAATATCTCACAACTTTTAGGAGCAATTGGTTCTTATTACACAACGAAGAAACATTCATGGTTTCCTCAAAACCTCTTGGGAATCAGTTCCTCAGCAGAAATCTCTGTCCTTGTATAATTATATTGACTTACCAAGTGTCTCTAAAGGAATTGTGTGTCATAAAGTACAAATGTCCTTGTCTGATGATAAAGGACCATATGGAATTGTCTACTCCTTTTCTGCAGGAGTGTGTGCATGTGTGTATGCAAGATGACATGAGCTTACCCTAAGGCATGGGGGAAAGTAATTAAGAAAAATATCTCCAAATGCCAGGTATGTCATCTCTATTGGTAATATGTCATACATAGTCCTATGGAGATCCAAATGAGAGCTGGAGCTTTTGAGTTTGAGATAATATATGTTCAATGAATATTTATTATGATCATGATTTATAAAATGTAGTAATGCTCTTAGGAATGTTCTGAACTGAAGAAAGTTCACTGTGTGCAGAAAGAGGTTCTAATTAAGAGATACCATACGCTGGTCATGGAATCTTTCAATTGGGCAAGTAGTTCATTGCCCATATGTGCATTTTGCACCCAAGATCTAATTCTAAAAAAAAAAAGGAGGAAAGAAGGTAAGCTGTTACAGCCTTGTCTGCCTGCATTCCTGTTTCATAGAAGAACCAAAAAGAATGAGGAAGACAGTTCCGGAGCAGTGCACGGGCGAGAGACAGAGCTGAAAGGCAAAACTGGAGGCTGGATTTCATACCTGGCTCTGTATGTCAGCTGGAACCAGTAAATGTCCAAATGCCGGGACAGCGGGAGACATGCCTTGACCTTGGAAAAACTCTTCTTGGCACCATGTATGAGTATGAGCTGCAATTAATTAAGTTACTTGTTATAAAAACAAAAGCTCTGTTAGAAGGCATCTAAATTTGGGTGGATCTGGTTGCTGTAAAAGTATCTTAAAGACTGAAATTGAAAGACCCTTTGTCCATTATGGCATGAAAAATTATTGGTAACATTTATTACAATAATTTCAGTGGTCTGTCTCTGGACCTAAGTCCAAAACTAGCGTGACGTGGTACATCACATTCGGTTATGCAAAGCTGTTTGCAATGATTCAGCTACGCCCCCTTACCTTCCAGCACAGGGTGGCCACATCCAGCCTCCTTACCGGGAGTGCTCTCCATCCCATGCTAGCCCCCAGCTGTCCCAGATCACTGTCCCTGTCAAAGCCCTGCCAGCAGACATGCTGGCCATGTAACCGTGGGGACAATCACAGGCCACTGCCAGCATCAGTGCCCTGGGCCTCTTTCCCTTGCTAGCTCATACATAATCTGACAGATCCAAAGGCTAAATCAATAGGACTTTGGTGGGAACTGGGACAGGCTCAGTTGGTCTTTCCGTGTATCATTTTTCTAATTACATTCTTAATTTCTGCAGATCTAATTATTTATAGTACAATAACAACAATACCAAGAAAAAGAAAAGATAAATGGGATTAAGAAGTTCAAAGCAAACCAAAAAATCTGAAAATATATAAACCAGACCTTTCTGTCAAGGCACAGTCATGTTCTCTGCACCTGGAAGACTATTGTGTCCAGGCCTGAGTCCATGGAAGTACGTTTGGGCTTCACATCTCAGCTGAGCAACTGAAAAGACTACTGGAAAACTTGCAACTTCAGTGCAGAAAATTCAGGATGGGTCATAGTCAGAAGAACATTTTTAAAGCTATTTTTTTCTTTGAAAGAAATTTGGGGAAGAAAGACAATATGGGAGGAGGGAAAGTTTGGACATAGGATTGGGAACAAAAAACTTCTGTTTTGAAGCCACAATATCTTACTCTTCAACAGCTCTGCACAAGTCACTTGGTCATTCTACCTTACCCGCCCAAGTGCAGCAGGGAGCAGAACACTTTGTGTAGCATTTCGCAGTCTGAAATACCAAGCAAGCTTGCCCATGAAAGAGTAATCATGACTCCAGTGCGGTCAGTGGAACATCACAAATTTACTAGAGGCCTAAAACCTAGTGTGAAAGGCCCTAAAAATGTTGTTCTGCTTGGGTGTGGGCATGTACAGGTAAAAATTTTTGGCAAACCCTGCACTGCATTGCCAATTTAGGTGGAGAAAAATAGTAAAACTGCCTTCCCCAAAGAAACAGCTCACTGCAATTTAGGTCCTGATTCATAATCCAGTAAAGTAAAAAATATTCCTGCTGTTTCACTGGTTGGTTCACAGGTATTTGGTATTATTTTTGTTATTATTCAATTGTTATTCCTTCTTTTACAGTCTTTATACTCTCACACTGGTTCATTTGTCAATACTTTACATGTAATACTTCTAGAAGAAAAGCACAATGAAAATCAAATATACTGACTAGGCTCTACTTAGAATAGGAAACAGATGGGATATTTTTCAGCATGTTTGAAAAATCAACACATTTCCCTTATAATACCTAATAACAAGCATTATTCTCATTTTACAGTTTAAGCCAGAAATAGACATTAACTCACTAGCCTTGATGAAGCACCTGTAGCTCTGTGAGTTGAGTCTCGCTTTGCGTGTCCTGGACTGCACAACGTGCACTGAGGGAAGTGAATCCAGATTTTTTCAAGATTCCACTGCTGCTGTAAAGACTGCAGTACCATTATTTAGCTTGAGTCAAGCAATTTGGAATGACATTTCCAGCTTTTGTTTTCTTACTTAGTTTCATTTTACTTTCTTCCTCTACAAAACTATGCCCAATATAATATGAGGATAAAATCGTAACATTTACTTAATTACTACTGCATTACACTTGTATGAACAGTGTAGATACTGAACATTAGGCAAATTACTAACACAACAATGCAGCAGTTCTTTCTGTGGCACAGGATTTCTCTGGGAATGTTATTTTATTGTATTTCATTTAGTGCTTGTTTGTTTAAGGAGGAAGAACAGACATAGCTGTATTTCAGTTTGATTCAGCAAGTATTCTGGACTCAGTCCAGCAAATCATTTAAGCGTGTGCTTAAATGTAATGAAATGAAATTTAAGTTCATAGTGCTGCCTATGTATTTACCATACAGCATAGGCTTAAGTGCTTTATACAAAGCAGGACCAGAATTATGAAAAACCTTAAAAATAAGGCACATGCATTTTAACACAACCTTTTCTTAAACCCTAATATTGTTACAAGGGACATTTTCCACTGCCTATGCTATGAAAACACTGTGTAGTACCCCCTGACTCCCCCCACAGCCAACTGACTTTTCTTGATCTGACAATCTGACAGCTATATCCTGTGCAACTGCTAGCTTGGCCCTTTTTAAAAATATCCTATTAAGTGGAAGCTTTGCCTGGGCAAGGTATGCAGAAATGAGTCACAGGGAGTATATGGAATTTTCTCAGGACTTAGGGCTGTGCCTGTTGTAGCCAAAGGCTAAATCTCCGGTAGAACTCAGTAGTGTTCCTCTGAGTACATTTGCTTCCATACCAATCTCTGTTTTAGTGGGAAACATAAAACCAACATGAAAGCCACGCTGAAACACACCACAAAGAAAGGTGTGTTCTTAACTTGAGTTACCTAACCGAGGTTAGATAATTTAAGCTGCGGTTGCACAGCAGTTTAAGCCAATCTGAGCCCTGCCTGCCAGGGAGGGTGGAACCACACCAGCCAACAGTTAGCTGTGCACCGGCCGCGCCACAGCCCGCCTGCGGCCCGCAACCAAGACAGACGAGGGGACTGGAGTCAGCCAATACAAAATGCCAACAGTGCATAAAGCCCCAACTGCTTTAACCTGTCCATGTATAGATATGACTGCATTTTTATGCTTTTTTGCAATTTAGACAGACTTGGAGAACCTTTTCAGAGACATGGAAACTCAGATCTGACTGCTGTCTACGATAAAGGAAAACACAGTTCCTTCCTCAGAAGGTTTACAATCCACGTTTTATTATCCTTATCTCTTAGCCAAGGAAAAAAGAAAATAAAAGGCTGGCTTTACTACTTATGAGAAGTTCCCAGCCTTAAAAACAAACAAACAAACAAACAAACTGTTTTGTTTTCAGGTTAGATGCCTAGGAATTTATTTGTTTGCATGTTTGTTTCTGCCAAGAGCAGAAACAACGTCTTGAATTACTCTGCAGTGAATCAATCTTTTTCAACAGAAGCATTAAAACCCTCTAGGTTTGATTCATTAACAGAATAATACATACGTTTAGCTGGGTAGTGTTTGTTTGAATTATAACCTCATGGAATTCAGAACAAAGCTAGTGTGGTTGCATGGACTTGCTTAAAATTCTCAAAATTCCATTTTATATCATTTCTGCTACAAGAACTGGTTAAGTATGCCAGTCATCTAAAATATACAAGTTTTTCTGCTGCTCCATTTTTCTTGCCATCTCAAGTCACTGCTTGCCAAAAATAATTTTTAAATGGCTATTGCTTAGAATTTTTAGCACGTTTCAAAAAAGTGAGGAAACAATTATGCTCTGATCAATGAACAGAGCATGAGCTAATCATACTTTTTTTTTTCAGCTCTCCTCATACCTTCATGCTAGAGAAAATGTCTTTCTCAAACTTGTAATTTGTTTCATGTAGACTTAAAGAACATCCCCATGCATTTTACAGAATATAGGAGCAGCTGAATGCCTTTGGCCAAGTTTCTGTAGCCTACACTCACAAATAAAGAGGTGGGGAGTAAGAAGGCAGAGATAGGCACAGGTATATATGAACAGATGCTGGCCTTGATTTTTAAAATAATGTTACATTGCCACATTTATCTGAAGGTTTAGTGGTATTTTCTTTGATAAAGGTGGGCACAGATTTGCTTCGCTTGCATTCTTGTATTTTAATTTCCATTTCTGAATGCTGACTTCAACATGAGGTTTCTCTGCACGTGAGAAGTGCAATCTCTGGGGACAGAGGAAAGAGGAAAGGGTTACAAGATCATGCACATGGTCTTATAAAATTGTTCAAGAAGTCTCTTCCTATCCAGAATTCTATACAGAAGAAAATAGGCATTCTAAGCCCCAAGGCACTCCTCTGTGCTTCCTTGTGCAGAACGTCTATCCCTGAATTATTACAGGAATGCCCACCACCAGGAGAAAAGATTTATCCTAGCTTTGAAAGACTGTGGAGTTAGGAAAGGGAAAACACATTAGAAACGTGTGTTAACCCCAACTGGAAAATCTAAGCAACTCATATTACTTCCAGACAACAAAATCATCAAGAGAACTTATGCTGGTTTATGCTCAGGTATCTGCTTTTGAATCTCCACCTTATCTCTCTGGATAAGATTTGAGGTTTAATTCAGTATAAGGGTGAAGTGAGGCAATGTTCTAGGTGTTTGCATGTTGGATTTTGCCTTGTTTTGTGAGCTATAGAATTTCCTGTCTGGAGATTGTCAATTCACTTTCACCTTCTCATCTCTGATTACATTTATTATATTCCAGAAGACTAGAAAAACACTGAATTCTATGCTAACCTGAAACTTAAGAACAGAGGATAAGGATTAGGGCAGAGAATTTGTTTAGTTTTGATCTAAGGTAGATCAAAACAAAAAAAATATTTGGGGCCTGAGAAATTAATGTACTGACTCTCAAAATTCCCTCATCCACTCAAATCCTCTCCCCTGGACTAGAGCTAAAACATCTTAGCACTGAGCTAGGAGAAATTGGCTGGGTTCATACCTTTCTTTGGCTCTCCTGCAGTTTCCTGTAGGTCAGTGAGCTGTACAGCAACCTTTCTGGTCTGCGTGGCCCAGGAAATTGCAAATATTTTCAGCTGTGTCAGGTTCTGCATATGCAAGTTAGGAGGTTCAAAGGGAAGTTTAATTGACACTAATCCTCATCTTGACTTTTGCTCACCTCCTCCTCTTTTCCCACTAAATCTTTCCACCTTCCCACCTCAAAGCCACAGCAGCTATACAATTTTTCTTATAAAAATATATATATTTAACCCTTTGGCAATCTCTTAATGCCCTTTTATTAAATCCTTTAAGACTTTTTATTAAGTCCAGGGTAATTAAAATGATTATAAACCTCTCTTGCAAGATTACACCCTTTAATCACAGTGTATATTTGCTGAAATATAGGTTACATTTGTGGTATATCAAATATAAAAATTTTGGGCAAAGATATTTAATAACAATTTTTAAAACTAAAATCTTGATTAAGGAGGTTTAAGGCATTAAAAATCATATCTACATGTGGTCACAATAAAACTCTGAAGGACTTCTAATACTTTTCCAGATATACAATGGCACAGTTATGATCAAGTTTCTCCATTTATTTAAACTCCAGCTCCTCAGCGGGCATAATCTGTCCTAATGCCATTGACCACCAAGGTGCTACACTTTAGAGTACTCAGTTTTCTGGGCAACCAGAACAAATGCACAAGTAAAATCCCTTCTCAGATCATTATTCCCCAGCCAGTGAAAGAAAAAGCAAGGACTTTTCTTCTGAAGTGAGCTTGGATCTCCTGTCTGGGAGCGGAAGTGATAATGCACACATCATAGACTGAAGGCATCCTTATACAGCTGGTCAGTGACACAGATCAGTATAAAAAGTATTTATTTACTCTGACACTTGCTGCTAGACTGATCCCTGAAATTTCAAAGTTAAAGAGTTCTGATAAGAAATAAGCTAGCCATCCAATATTTGTTTTCTTTTATTGCCATTTTTTATTAACAGTGAAGAAAAACATTTACATAGGGTTTTAAAATGTAAATTATTAAAAATTTCGGTAGGATAGATGGCCAAATACCTCCCTCTTGACCACTTCTAACAGGTATCTGTTTTCACTGATGCTCACGTAACTAAAGCTTCCAGCTTACTGCATATTGTCAACTCCCAAAGCAGAAAAGAAATGTACCATTTTCTATATCAAAGGAGTTCATGGTAACTCAACTGCTCCTAGGTTAATAGTGAATAGGAAAGAATATAAAATACAGCACAATTTAACTTGGCATACTTACAATTTTCATTTAAAAGTCTTGGAAGCTCTGACTTCTTACTTTATACACTCCTAATAAATCAACAGACCTATAGTCATCCAGCAAGTGTTCAGAAGCTCACAGAACTGAACTCGGTATTTTAGAATTAAATTTTCAAATTACATTGAAACATCATTGGGACTAGTAGGAGAGGTGAGACTGTAAAGCATAAAAAAAGGTGTGACTCATTTAAGTATTTGAATGAAAGGAGGAATAGGCATAGGGGGATATGGCACAGTTATTGAGGACCACAGGAGCTGTGAAAAGAAATTATTTTTTAAAAGCAACAAATAAATATAAACACTACTGGAATAAGATTGTAGAAACAAGATAAGGGAAACACTGAAATAGAACTATCAGAGGTCAAATAACAAATCTAGATGTAAAAGTTATTCGTGATTTTTCTAAATGTTCATCTACTTTCTGTTTTTCTCCTGAGGAGTTTGTTTGGCCTTTTACATTGAAAAAAAAAAAAGTTATATGTGCTATCATTTAATCTAATTTAAAATGCTGTCAGTATATCACCATCTGAAATGTATCAACATGCCCTGTAAATGAGCTTTGTGTAGGTGTGAGAAGGAGAAAATAAGGTCCTGCCCACCATGCAATATGGTAACGTGAGAGATGTTTTAGGGAATTTTATCAGTAATGCAAGCAATTTTCTGGCAATGATGAATATTGCTATACACTGGTGACAAACAGGGCTTGTGAGAGGATAAAAGAAATCCAAAGATGCTAAAGATATGGAGACACTATTATAGATGACCAAAGTAAAAAGGATATTCAGTGCTGCAGAAAAGATGAACTAGACAAAACTAGGTTTAAAATTACTTGACTAGTTCAAGAAAAGCCTTTAAGATGTATAAGTGAAATGAAATGAGGGGAAGACAGGAGTAGTAGGACTCAACTTGTAATTTAAGGCATGGAAATTAGGTGTTAATTCATAGGTGTTTATATGTACACTACATACCTGGTGTGCCCTTTATAGCTAGTGGAAACCTAATCAGTAGAGGGAACTGAACCTTGAGAACTAATCCAGTTCACCTTAAGAGAGACATCTACATTGACCCCTTCTCCAGATTCCACTGATTATGACAGTACCAAGATATCAAGTTTTCAGTTAGATATTTACAACCGGACATCCAGGTTTAGGTATCTTAAACCAAACCCCATGTTAGACGTGTGCAATATTGGTTCATGTGTCTGGTCATCCAAGGCTACTCTATAATCCACACCAAAAATGAGCACTTCCAGGGTGACATTAATTTGTGTTATTTTAAATATTCATTTAAGGATAAAATTAAGTGTGTACTAAAAATACCTGTTTTCTTTATTGACTGAAAGGAGTTTATATTTGGTCAGATGAATGCCCCTTGCCTCCTGCAGGGCTCCTTAGCTAGGGGAAGCAAAAGAAAAGTAATGAATCAGATCGGCATAAGAATATTTAAAGGCTAAAGATAATAAAAATTATTGAAATATATTACATAACTCCATAGCATCATTAGTAGCATTAGCGTATGTTTGAGGGAAGTGTCCATAAAGATACGGCTTCACAACACTGTGGTATGTCCAGCATTATCTTGTACACCTCAGAAATAGGACATTGGCATTCAAACACATTGTGGCTTACCCAGGCTTGTTTGGCCTGAAGTAGAGTTTTTAGAGAAATGTTTGTAAACATAATTATTGAGGATGCGACTCAGGAGTGTTGCCTTGGAACCCTGATCAAAACTAATGATTGTAGGAGAAAATGAGAAACAAGAAGACCTCAGAAACACAGTTTACAGTACATATTTGATGACCAAGTTTCTAGATAAAACTGAATATGTTTGCTTTCCTGTTAGATTCTGTTTTACTAAGGATTTTCTAACTCTTAATTAAGAGTACATGCAATTCTAAGGGGATCAACCAAACACGTTCCAAATTTCTTGGAGTGGAGAAACACCAAGCATGAGCCTCTAAACATCTCTTTAAAAATAAAAAGGTATTGCCACTTTCAGGGAGAGGTTATATGTCACCACTCTCATTTTAGCACATGATTTAGTAATCTAAATGTTATCTTCTAGCTCTATAGGACCAAATTCTGAGGGTGACTGACCACTGAAACAGTGCAATTTCCTTTCTGTGACACTCTTGCTTTCCAAATATTTGCTTCAAAAAAAAAAAGTGCCAGATTGCTCCAAAAAGAATAAAGTGCCAAATCTAATTACAATTTTAGAAGATAGAGACAATTTCTATACTAAAAAGCAAATTCATAACAGTATTTCAGGGATATTTTTACATCGATCCTAGGAATTTAAAAGAAGAAATTGTCTAAGTGGTTTTAAAAATGTTCTATGAGGATTCCTAGCTAGTAGCCAACATTGAACTGTGTGTATGATACCAGATAGTTACTTCATCTCCTACACCATGAATTGCAATATTAATTAGATATTAGAATTGAATTGATTACAATATTAATTACTATCTACTATTTATTAAGTATATATCATACCGAAAAAACAAGGTTTTGCCTAAATGTAATTGCCATGTATGGCAGAAGAAAAATGCTATTTGTAGACACATACTAAAAATATCCATCCAAATAATATTCTAATTACACTGATTTGTTCTGTGAGGAAGTGAAATCATTGAATGCTAAAACACTATGTATTTATTTTTGATGGTGTTAGGAAGCAAAATGGTGATAAGTGCCATTGAAATATTTTATTTAATTGCAACTAAAATGACTATGCCAACTAAATTAACTATATAGCCTACATTCATCCACTGTTTTATTCTAAGTAACAAATCTATTAGCCTGCAGTTTTCTTCAAATCATTGCTTTAAATTTCATATGATAAATAAGATCAGCTAGAGATCAAGTAACTTGATCCCTTGGGTCACTTGGGTTGGTACTTGGGTACCAACCCAGCAGCAACAAAGCAGCACCTAACACAGTTCCCCTAATCACCCCGTGCACGTTGTAATCACTCTCTCCTCAAGGTGCAGAGCAGTGTTGGGGCCCGTTCCAGTTAAAGCCCAATGCAGATGCTCTGGACTGTGCTCGGGGAAGAGCCTGCATCTCTCTGGTGACTACATAAGGAGAATTAGAAAGCTAAGCAGCTAGGTGCTTAAAACTCTGTAATGCTTGCAAAGCTTGTGGATTAGAAGGTGAAACTAGACATATGTAGACAACATGAGTCATCCTACCCCTAATATCAAACTAAGCTATATGGAGCTGTTGGACAACAGGACTCTTGTTATAATTTTATGATTGATACAGCTGCTCACACAGGCATTCTAACCTCAGCTTCAGAAAGATAACATAGAAGACAATTCCTTTCCCTAAATGCATTCAGTAGAGAAGATAGAAAGCAGATAGAAAACAGTAAACACTTAAAGCAGATAAATGAGGTTGGGAAATCGGGAGCACAGAATAAGAAAAACTAAATAATCTTATTTTATTATAAAATGAAAATGTCCCTACTTATCTAAATAATGTCAGATGGAAGCACTATATGATGGCAAATGATATAGCTCACAAATAGAGAAGCTGTAATAGCATATATGGAGCCTAACAATGTTTAGGCATACAAAATGAAACTCAGTTCAGAGATCAGTAACTAACAGGTCACAATTCAGTTATAAATCTGATAAATTTCAAGTCTGATGAGTCTACACACCCTTCCATTTTACCATGGAGTTAAAAAATACTTGCCATTAATTACACTTATGTTGTAGGTACCTTTTTTAATAATTTCTGCATTATTTAGGTGTGCCATATTGTGATCATAAATACAGGAAACAAAGGGCCAACTGGACAGCAACTTAGTTAAAATATACATTAGGTTTTATTTAGTAGGGCTCATGGATCAAGACTTACAGAATCTCTTGTGTGCACACAGCATATATGTTAATCTATACATACAGCATACATACAAGGAATCTTCACAGTTCAGAGATCAAGAACTCATTTTATCTTCTCCAAGTCGACTGTTGTGCAAAAATGTCAATAATCTCATCAAAAGAAGGATCTGGCCAGTAAGGGCACAAAGCTGGATGAGAATCACAGACCTGTAGTAGCAGGAATTATCATGTCACGCAGCCCAGCAGCAAAACCAAGCCTCCTTGCAGGGTCAGCACAAGCAGACATGCAGCAAAAAACTAGTGTAGGACAGCAAATTGGAAAGGTTGCCCAGCAGATGTGAAAGCTTGTCTTGGCACAGACCAAGGGCTCTGAATTCGGGGAACTGATGAGGCAAAACTGGTGCTCTGCTTGTCAATGCTCCAGGAGCAGTCAGAAGTGCTGAGGCAAAAACCGTCCTGTTGGCTCTACAAAGATCTTCTCTCCCACGTTTTGCACCATTACTTTCCTCTGAGATTTCTGGAAGTGCTGTGTATCTCCTGTTTCTACTGAAAACCCTGCTTAATTTAAAGGAGTTGCTGTGACATCTCAAATCCCTTTTAAGTTTGATGGCTTTGGGTTTCTGAGAGAAGAGACAGGGAAGGGGAAAAGGGAAAGGGACACAAGGAGAAGTAACCCAGATATAGATCATGTACCATTTGGCAATTGTACATTAAAAATTCATTCGTTATCTCCAAATTGATATTTTAAATAAAATGACATCTTCTGATTTAAACCAGCCACAAGCCAGGAAATTCAACCTTAAGAATGGCATCACTTTAAAGCCATTTTATTCTAGCTTGGTTTATCAGTATACTTACCAGTAGCAAACATGCCCTCTGTAAATTACATACTTCATGATATCTCAAGCAGTCCTGCCAAGGCCTGGTGATAAGCTGCTATAACTGCAGTTTAGGGGTTGAGAAATGCGCTTTCCTTTCACTCATGGCAACAGGTGACCAAGTGGTAATGACACCATTAACACATTTCACCTTTTTAGGATCTCCCACTGGTGTTTTACTTATACTACTTTATGGAGGAATCATTTCATTTTGGTGTTACAAGTCCCTTGTGTTCTTAGTGGCATTTTTAAGAAAATAAACAGAAAGAGTAAAGGAGACCATCCTCTGGGATATGTGATTTTGGAGAAAACCACCATCAGCAAATTCTGTCTTGTATGAAAAAGAACTTGGTAATTTTTATAGTAGATCAGATAAGACTGAGATCAATTTAATTCAGTTTTCCCTTCAGGAATCAGCAATATCTGCTTTGTAATGAGCAGCTATTAGGTACTTGGCAAATTTTCTAACTGATTCTCCAGACATGTATGTTTGCATTTGTTAACCAAATGTAGGTATGTATATTACAAAAAAAAAAAAGGAATAGTATCCCAGTTCATTGACTCAGTCTTTACGGACTCCCACTCTAAATACACTTGCAAAAGGATCTTTTGTTATGGCTGTGGCTATGTTTCTCTGTCCTTCTCTATGTAGTCATCTGGGTACTGTACTGATTCTTCAGAAAATGTTACACAATTAATTACTGCTTCTTTTCAAAAGCTATCTTTCCTACAACTCTCAATTCTTTTTATCATGTAAATACAAAAGACATCTATTTAAAAACTGTAACTTATAACTGCTTTTTTTTACCAAAAATATTTGTCCTTGACAACTTGCTCCCTGCAATGACAATATGAAAACAAACCTATTGACTCCTTAAAGTTATTTAAAAGAAGAAAAATGACAATGTCAAAGTACTGCTAGTACAGCACAGAGCAGCAAACAGTACAGAACACGGGAGCATTATGGGGCCAGATTCTGTGTCCATGGACATCAGCTGGATGTTTATCACCGAATTCTAAAGAATCAGGCCAAGACTCCCACATTGAAATAGAGGCTTTCAGATGAGATTTGTGTTGAATATCCAAAAAAATCTGAGTATTTGACACCTTTATTTTACTTTAAATGTTTGGTTACCACAAGACAAGACAGAACCAGGTTGTTTCAAGAAGGGAAAGAAGTAATTGCTGTCTTCAACTCCCTAATGGGAGGTAACAGACAAGGTGGAACCAGACTCTTCCCTGGGAAGTTAAACACAAAAAGACAGGAGGCAACGGACAAGGGTTGCAACAACGATAATTCCAAACAGATATGAAAATTTCTGTCAGTCGTAGTAGTCAAAAACACGTGTGTTGTCCAAAGAGGCTGTGGAATCTCAATCCTTTAAGATATTCAAGTTTTTGTTGCATGACCCTGAGCAACCAGATCTGACCCAGTTTGCTAGGAGTGGAGGATTTGGACCAAAGTTCTCCAGGAATGGGAAAGGGAAGAGGAGGGAGAAGGGGAAGAGAAGGGGGAAGGTGAAGGGGAAGGAACTTTCCTTCTTCAAGAAGACTCGTGTGACTTGTACCTTGTTTGAAAACAGTACAACAGGAGTTCAGAAAGTGCTAAAGTGGGGTTTGAAAATTGTCTTAGCTAGTGAAATTAACTGTACCCTGTGATTGTCCAAACCAATTGTCTCTGCTTAGGCTTTCAGTTTTTTCACTCTGGTTGGAAAGTGGAAGCAGCATAATCAAGTCCACATCAAGGGAATTAAAAGATTCTATACATGGAATGACTGTAGTCAAATCTGAATTTAGAAGATCTTAAGTCTATTCAGGCCAGTTCTTCAAAAGCCATAAACTTGTGTAGGCCTAGCTGAATCCAAACAGTGTTACACCAATTTGTGTCTGGATTTGCTGCACTGAACCCCGTACAATTCCCAATAGTCTGGGGCCCAAGAACACACAGGTTATGAATATATCAACAACCTCTAGGGATGGACATACGGTACATCATTACCGTGGCTGTTTTGCCGCCACACTCTTCCTGTTGCCTCATGGCAAATGCAAGATTTCTGTACCTCCATCGCCAAACAAGCTGCTACCTTTGTGGGTGAAGCAGGGGCAGATGTCCCAGACTAGCTCCTTGCAAGTGGATCCTGAAGTACTTATTGGCCATTTGGTCATTAATTCCTACCTTCTTTTTCAGATTCAGTATGAAGAAACACAATGTCAAAAATACCTGTACAGACTAGAAAATAAAACAACTCCTTGGTCTCATAGTGTTTAACATAATGACCGAACAGATTTCACTGACTTGAATGTCTTGTTCCTATCACACTAGATGCCACCTCGTGAGATAACCACCCGCCAACTTCCATGTCCATTTGATGCACATTTCATAGCTCCGTATCTTTCCTGGAATTTTTAATTTTACTAACTTAACACAAGTAGTAACAAACAGGATCTTCAGCTACAACAAGAACATTAACTCTCCAATGCAATGATGTCCAGCTTTAAGCTTTTCGTAATGCAAAGAACAGCAGCCAAGTAAGATCTTTGTTTACTACAAATATTTAATTTTCTGTGCTTTGGCAAGTGTACCTCCATCATTTACTTCTCCACCTCTGTGCCACAGAGGCCAGTCCCTTAGCAGAAGGATGCTAGCTGTGTTTCTGATCCCTCACAATTCTCTGGGTACAGTGGATATTCCAGGAGTCTTTGTAAGACACAGGAGTCATTCCAGTAACTGTGGTACATTTGGTCCCATGGGATGATCCTGACAACGCAAGTATGAAATAACAGGAAAATAGTTCTTACTACAATTATTTTTCAATCAGAAATGAAAACGTCCTACTCAACTGACATTTTGTTAAGTGTCACCTATAGTTTGAGAGTTGAAGTGCCCAGGACATGGGACTATGTTCTTGTATTTCATCAACATGCGAAGTTAAATGTTTTATTTAAAAAAAAAAATAGTAAATGGCACATCATGTAATTGCTATTTATTTTCATAAACATGAGGTATTTCAAAGTGCTATAAGACGCAGCACTAAATGTACATCATTGGAAGAAATTAAACACAGAACTTTGCAGTTACCCAGTTCTATGCACCAAACATTAACAAATACATTAACCGGAAGAAACAGGCTAGGAAAAGGCATATATAGTAAATTTCTTTACAAAAGTTTCTTAGTTCAAAAAAGTGATAAAGTAATATCTACTCAAAACTTTCACAACTCATTTTCATACGAAAATATAAGTATCAAATTTAGTTATGTATCAGCATCATACTAAAGTATACAGGCAATGTAAGAATTAGTACAGTACATAACAGAGATTAACAATATATTTGTATACAAAAACATGCTCCTCAAACATTGAGGTATTACAGTACTTAGGTATGAACTTCCAGTCTAATACTGGTAGCAAAAGCCACCTCTCATAACCCAAGACATGTACAAAAGGCAAGTGTGTAGATGGTATTTACAGAAATTCCCACAGGGGTACAAAATGCCAACCCCTAAAGTAACATCTGTTAGAACATAAGCACCATAAAACTTAGGAATGAACATTATAAAACTCAACTAGATGTCATCAGCAGCTCCAAATGCTCACAACACGTTAAAAAAAAAAAATCCCCACCATCTACAGTTCTTAAGAAGAAAAAACAAAGGCAGTCCATTGTTGTTTGGTAGTCTTGCAATAAACTCCTTGCAAGAACATCCATTTGCTCCGTACCCGGATAATAGTCTGTCGATTACTTCAGGGACTGGATTGAAATTAAAACCAACATTCTTAACGTCAAAAAACACAAATTTTTTTAAAGAATCAAAAATGTGCAAAGTGGCAATGACTGTCCTGGTCAGCCAAAAAAAAAACCAAGACAAAAAAAAGTTTAGCAAGTCCGCTTGTATTCTATTTTCTTTAGTAATTGTTGTTGTCTGGCTTGCAGTTTTTCCTTTTCTAGAAGTAACTTCTGCTCCTCTGCCTGAAGAGAATGAACATATTCAGTGGCTTTTTTTAAGATCACAACTTTTGCAGCTTTCTCATTCTTAACCAGTTCTGGAACATGGTCCCTTAATGTGAGGAAACTTGACCGCAGATCATTACGTCGTTGACGCTCCAGAATATTATGGTTGCGTCGACGTTCACTATCCTCTGAATCAGAGTTTCGAGGACTTGAACTCTTAGGCTTTGGTTGGATTATGGGTTTAACTGGACGGGGCACCTCGATTTTTAACTTCTTCTGCGGTGGAGCCTCTTCAGTCTCCACAAATGGAGAAGGAGCGGCATAATTATGCTGCTGGTGAATTGGGGCACAACGCTTTAAAATCAGTCCATTCTGCTGTGTCCTGACTGATGAAAAAGTGGTATTTTTAGGACGCACTGTAATAGTAAGGGTGGTAACAGCCTTGTTGGTGGCGGATCGTCTTTTCTCCACTGTAACAACATCTATTTCTTCTTCTTCATCCTCTTCCTCCTCATCTTCATCATCTTCTGGTAATAAAGAACAGAAAATAAAACAGACGTTATTCTCACTCAAAATATTCTGACCAAAAATATATCCGGTAAAAGCAGTAATTAAATAACTGGCAAAAACAGGGTGTGCCCATCATCTGCAGTCAGAAGTATGTAGAAGTATGTAATACACATGAAATGAGCAAAGAACAGGGACTTCTGAAAGCTTAATGATGGGTTTTTTTAAACACATCTGATTTTCAATCCAAGTGGGGCTACCACCCACATAATCACAGAGGCAGAAAAGAATTTTTAGACAGAATGTATGGAGTTTGCATGGCATCGTCGAGCTCCAGCACAAAAGGCAAGAACAGAGCCACAACACAGCCCCTGCTTAGTAGAAAAGCAGCCGGAAAACCAAACAATCGCTGGGTTTGTTCTGAGGCAGAAGGTGAAGCTGCTCCAGCCGGGGACCCTTTAAGCCGGCGCTTGGTGCACTGCCAAGAAGACAGCTGTTGGAAGTGCTTCCTCACCCAAAGCTGTCAAACCAGACATTAAAGGGACAGCAGGCTCTGAAACCCGAGACGGATCACCAAGTTTGTAGCGGCGGTGATACGGACCAGCTTATCTACCCACGCCAAACCGAGTTTCAGCCCGAGCCCAAGTGAACTTCTCTGCCTGCACGGACACGGGATGTTTGAGGCATTCTAGGTTCTGTCATTACAAGCGCTGCTTTAAGGGGTCACTAGACTGGCTCTAGCCTGCCCGGATGGCGCCTAAGGGGGCACACGTACGGTCATCCCCCATAAACCCCGTGCCCTGGGTGGCAGTGGCAGCCGCGCTGCCCCCCTCCCAGACCTCCGGGGGGCAGGAAACGGAGGGGCCGGAGGGTCCCCAGCACCACGCGGGCCCTCCGGGCCGGGGCGCTCCCCAGTGAAGGCTCCGGCCCCGCCGCGCCCCCTTCCCGCTGCTGCCGGCACAGGGCACGGGGCGGGCGGGCGGCTGTCCCCGGGTCGTGCCCACAGCCCCCGCGGG
>WBMZ01010974.1:108922-136697 GCA_013400975.1 Atrichornis clamosus | reverse complement strand
TTTCCTTTTCCTTTTCCTTTTCCTTTTCCTTTTCCTTTTCGTTCCTTTTCCTTTCCTTTTTTTCTTTTCTTTTCCTTTTCCTTTTCTTTTCTTTTTCACATCTTAATTCACTTAATTATTTAAGAGGACTCTCTGGGGTTTTTTTTGAAACATGATTTTTTAAAAATTCGCTGCTTTGTGAAAGCCTGCTTATAAAAAATTACATAAGCGATATAGCAGTTGCATAATGCATCCCTTGAGGAACTTCATGTCTTTGTAGCCACATTTTCCTCCCTTTGAGTTTTTGTGCCCCACAACTCAGCTAGCAGTAAGTGGAGAGGGAACAAATAGAAATTCATGTGAGATAACAGGGTAGAAGGGAGACGGAAAGCAGTGTGCACAATGGAACAGGAACATGGTGCTGTGCTCCCCCAGAAGCAGGTGGAGTCCCACCAGCTGTCTCAGCCTACTGTGGTGCCACGTCATCGCAGCCAGCTCAGACCCCGAAACTGCACGACTTCATACCAAGAAACCAACATGCACAAGGCAGGGAATCTCTGCAACACATTCCTTTCCTCCGTGTAGACATGCCTTTATTGTTTCCACTCAGTTTTGTTACCCTGGAGCTGTAGGGTATTTCCTGCAGTCACCTCCTCGCACCCACTCAGAGCTGCAGTCTCATCTACCAAGCAGCATGGTTTCAGCAGAGCTATGTCAGAGCTGGTGCTGCCAGCACCCAAACACTTCTGTTTCACATAAGATTCAAAACCAAAACATAACAACCACAAAAAACTCCCCCAATTCTCCCCCTTGCCCTGAAATTTTCAGATCTGTTCTAAGCTACCTCCACGTGTGGGTGCATACTGCCTGGATTTTCTATATTAATATCACAGTATAAAGATATTATTAGGGATGTCCAGGAGTGATCATAAGAAAGCTACTTTAGTTGCTACAGTCCTAGAGGAAATTATCTGTCCATCAGTTATGCAATTTCCTACTTTGCATCAAAATCAGATGCAATAGTTTATATAAAGATGACTTAGTAATAGCTGACATTTCCTGAACACTGGTCATATTTTTTGTTCTTAAAGTAGTGGAATGTACAGGAAGAAACAGTGATTGAAACCTGGATTTTTCATGTACATGTTTTAAATTGCTAGACTGCTGCAGTGATTTCTAGATGAAACAGTCTTAGAAGGATGAACTGAACCATACTTCACTTCTTTGTTGATTTACACTCAATATTTCAGCCAATGGCCAAAAGCACAAGGATGAACTTCAGTTGCTAAAGATTTGAAGAGAAGAGTCGTTACAATAGTTACAACCCTCACCTTAACACCTTTGAAGGCTCAATACCTTGAGGAGCTTTGAAAATATGAAGAATCCCACTTTCTTGGGTTGCAGGTGGAAATTTCACCTTTTGCCAGCTTGGAATGCATTACATAACTGTGGATCTAATTTCATTTTTAATTAATAATCTCAAATCTCTTTGACCCTATGTTTGTAAATGCCAGAAACTTGCTTTACTTTCCCCACTCCAGCTATAAAGCAGTTACATTGGACACAGAAATGCCCATTTCATCAGTGGAGGTTTTAGAACAAAGACAACAGCAGTTTTACTATTCCTGATAAAAGTAAACACTCTTCTTTGTGAAGACAGATGAATAAAAGATTACCTGTAGTAAACAAAGTTATGGATAGTCGCATAAAAATGCAGTAGTGTTGCTCATTAACTCCAAAGATTGGAGACCAAACAGCTGTTTAATGGAGGGTGGAGGAGAATTTTACATGCACTCATTTCAGAAGAAAATGAAACAAAAATAGTGGAATACTTTTCTTTTACAACTGCCATGAGTTCTTTCCAAGTACTTATATAGTTATGATTACTAACTTCTTCATTGATTATATATCGCACTAATTCCTTGAAAAGAAGGTGACCAGCCTATTTATCCATACCTTCGTCTTCTGGAAGCATAAGATCAGCATATTTTTGTGCACTAATGTCAGCTGTTTGCTGGTGCATACACATCCCAAATCCAGCATGCTTTCTTCTGGTGTCAGAGGAGTTTTGCCATGAAATTCTCTGGAAAGAGGGTAAAGTTTTACAACATTTTTCACTGTGTTGGATTATTTAGGAGTCTCACCTTTAAAATTTACCAGGTCAGTTTTCTTTTTCTTCCACTTGGTGCCTTTTAACCTATTGACTGACTTTCAGGCTTGGTTTGGTTTTTTTCTCAATTTTAACTGACAAAGCGTTAAAGTGTTGGGAAATAGATGAGTTCCTCCTTGCCAGTAGCAGAATAAAACACCAGGAATTGTGGAGAGGAAGAGTCCAGAGGATGCTTGTTAGTAACTGTATCTTCTCAGTGGTCCTTTAGCAGGTAGCTCTAAGTCCAATGACTGGAGAATATTTGTTACCCTATGCAAATGACAAATGGGTTTCAAATATATCAGATTTATTGGAATACTGAAGGGTCACTTCAGAGGTACTTAAAAACATACATTACTGAAAGAGAAATTATTTTTATTTCTAGGATGGCTGAATGAACTGAATGAATGAATCAAGCAACACAAACAGCAATGAACATCATCCCTGTGCTGATTTGAATTATTGAATCCCTCTACAAATACTAAGAGAACTAAGATCCATTTTTAAAAATGGGTCCCAGAACAGTTAAAGTTTTGAGTGTCATATTTTGTTATAAAATCCAAGAAATGTTAATTTTTAAAAACCAGCAGATTATCATATGGATTATAGCACTGATAAAACACATTTCAAGAAACACTTTCTTCAACAATTCATTTGCAATTTAGATGCAGAGTATTAAATTATAAAGAGGTTTTAAAATGTATTCAATTATCAGAATTTAAAGTTTTGCTGTTAAATTGGGATGATTCTATTAACACAAATAGTCCTACTTCTTAAAAGGACTAAATACATTCCTACTTTCTGCTTCATACACACAGGTAGTACTTCGAAGAGAATCAAGTATGTCCCCTGATAACAAAAAAAAATTAAACACTCTTCAACTTGCCAGGACGGAAAGCAAAGACAATGTACAACTGCAGGTAGTAAAGCATTTCAAATCTATTTAGATATGTCATTTGTACATCCCAGAGCTCATAAAAGATGGGTAATTGTTTTCACATGCACTGAGCAATGCCTTTTTCAAAAAGAAAATAAAAATAAAGTCAGCACTTTCCTCCTTTCAAGTTCATGTATGCTCTCCCATATGCCTTCTTCTTGGCTCCAGTTCTGTCTCCCCTCCAGAGATGAGGGGACATTGGGCTGATAGCCAAGGCTCCCAACCACTTCTTGGAGAGCTGCAGAGGGCTTAGATAACGCAAACATCATCCACAGGCACGTACAGAGGAAAGCCAGGCCAGGAGAGTCTCTTTGTTCCTATATGATGCCCATTTAACCACTGGCTAACTAACATTCCTTTAGGCTGTTGTGCATTTCCTCGCCCTGAGTTCCAACCCAAGGCCCTGTCCATGCAGTCACTGTAGCTGTGTGCTGTGGCCCAAGAGAAGCAAATCTACAGAGCTGAACTCCTGCTGCTGTGGACCCAAAAGCCACAACATACAGTTTCTGACGCCTGGTTCTGTGGGCTGTATGGGTCCCCCTGTATCCTGATCCCATGGGCTGTACGTGCTCCAGTGGATGGAGCACATTGTGAGCATTCACAAGGACAGGGTGCGTCAGGCTGCTTGCGCGTGTGATCGCAGACAAAGATCTGCATTGCTGCATTGCTGCATTGCTCCCAGTGAGGTCCGAGTGTGGGGAGCACTGTGGGGAGCCCCATGGCTGACAGGATAGAGGGAAGTTGGTCACCTCAGAATATTTTTGCTGCCTGCTTGTGACAGCTACACTAGTCAGGGCATTGGTACAATGGAGGATATGGCCTCTCCGCAGCAATCAGGTCCCCCTTTCAGCTGATAATGTTGCTGTCTAAATATATCCATGATTAGTGCTACCCTGCATAGATTAAAGTCACAGCCCTGTATCTCGCAGCTGAGACACCACAGTTGGCCTCATGACAGCACAAACATGAACTTCATGACCTGTTTTTTCAAACTGTTTTTTAGACCATGGTTTAAATATACTGGCTCGCTGTCAGTAATAGTGGATCGCAACAAATGTAATCCCTACTGCAAGGATGGCGTCTTTAAACTCTGTAAATTGCACTAGGGTGGAGCAGGCTACATGATTAGGAGGTCATCTCTTTAATGTTTCAGATGCCTCTAAGTATGCCACCTTGTATTTTTAACAGAAAAGAAACCAAAACCAAAATAAAAACAAACAATAAAACCCACAAAGACCCTAACCAAAAACCTCTAACATTTTTGTATAAAGTATCAACAAAAGCTTTAAGTGAAAGCTCAAATTCAAGCATTTCGTTTTATCACCACTATAGCAATGATGCAAAAGATACCCTGTCTTGTTATAATGCCAACTCTTCTTATACAGAGGCCTCTTTTATCTGTCTTACACATATCAGGGGACAGAAATTGATCCTGTGATCCTGAACAAGCCATTCTAATTGCTTGTCTGTCCTGAGCTGAATTTAAGGCATTGCTGCCTTGACAAGAAGAAGTCCCTTTGCTCTCCCTCAGAAATCCCCAGTATAATTATGGAAGATTCAATTCTTCATGCATTTTTCCCTAGGCAATGACCTGCTTTGCTTGTATGTCAAAATCAACCACAATTTTATCATCCAGAGGATAACCAAGTTGCCTTATCTTTTTCACATAAATACAACTGGGAATTGGGGGAAAAAAAAAAAAAGACCTTATTTCTTTAATTGTTCGCTATTTTAGCATGAAGTTACACACAGGGGAGCCTTGAAACTTCTTCCGTGTTCATACCCTTTAATTGAATTAAGGCCCTAAGCTAAAGAGCTAGCAAGAGTCACATACTATTGCTACTGATAATGTAACTGCCAAAAAAATTAATGGCATATAAACAATTCAACTAGCCTTTTTATTATGAGATTCCCCTTCTGAAGCAGGTTAGTTTGCCTAGGAGATGACAAAATTATTGATGAATTCCTAACTCACTTTCTTCTGTCCTTGATGTAAAATAGGCCACTGGATTTAGGCACTTGAGGTGCAAAGAAGTATTTATGTTTTCTAAATGGCCTTCTGTAGTCTGAAGAGATCAATGGCATACATTTTACTTGCATTGCCTGCATTTGGAGCCTAGGGGGAAAACAAGAGCACAAGTAATGGATTGGTTTAGATGGAATTTGGGATT
This sequence comes from Atrichornis clamosus, assembly GCA_013400975.1. Classification (NCBI taxonomy): domain Eukaryota; kingdom Metazoa; phylum Chordata; class Aves; order Passeriformes; family Menuridae; genus Atrichornis; species Atrichornis clamosus. The sequence goes on along the minus strand of WBMZ01010974.1, from coordinate 131,461 downwards.
ATAGTCTGAGGATTTCAGACATGTTTGGAGGATGTGTGAGAAGTCATGTAAAGATCCAGTGATATGTGGGGTTTATTGTATGGTCAAAGTATTGGCTGCCAAATGTGGGACTTTAAAGAAAATGGAACTTAGGCTTAAAATAATTAGTGTATTCAAAAGCAAGGATCACCATCCTGATCCAAAGCCCTAAGGAGTAAGTAACAAAAAATAGGAAATAGGAAAGCAGAAAAATATTTTATTGTTAAAAAGTAAACATGTATGTTACTTTTATACTGGCACATTTTCATGTAGAACCAAATGAAGAACTCTGAAATACCTATTTTGACCCAGAGAAGGGAAAAAAAACACATAACTTGCAAAAATACTGAGAAAAATGTCTGATGAATCCTATCCCCTGAAACCCATGAAAATACCTAAATCTGCTGAAAATATGTGAAGAAGTAGATTTCATGATCAAGAAAGATATGAATAACAACAATAATTGACACTGTATATTTAAAAGCTGTATTTTTCTCAGACATGTTTAATTAAACAAAGACAAAAAGAAAAAAGAGACGCGTGGACAATATTGGCTGTACACATTTGGGGTGACTGGACCAAAAAAAGGAATCAAATTCTTACTTCCTAACAGGGAAAGTCAGGTAGCAGCTGTCGCTCACGTACCTACATACAGATCCTCTCTCACAACGGGGAGTTTAAAAAGCAGATAGCTTTATCTTCTCTCATTTTCCACTCTCAAATGCTGATTAGGATCAAACTGATCAGAACATTCCCAGAGAGGAACTCTGAATGGACTTGAAAGCAATGATACTTTGACAAGCTGGTTTGCTCATCATCTTCTCCTAAAAACCCTTGAGTCACAGTATCTCAAAGTGTGAGGTGGCAGGAGCCTTCTCCTTATGCAAATGTCCAACCTCCAATTTGGTAGGATCTTCTTAGGACAGCAGTGCGGGTCCTACAGCTTATACGAGTCCCTTCTGCAGGAGCATGGAACAAGAAGTAATTCGCTTCTATGGATAAAGCCGGCTCTTGGACTTTACCGCACCTCCTTAGTATGTCCGTGCTGCCTGACCTCATTAATATCTTGTTTTTCATGGTCACTGTACTGTGTAGTTATTCCATTAACATATTGTAGTGCTGCCCGAGGCTTCTTTAATGTATGTCCTATTCTATATTTGTCTAATTTATTTAGGCATTTGTAGTGCATTGACCACTGTAGGGTTTCCCTTTCTATGGGCAAATGAGGAGAGCATATGGCATGGAACTGTGAGCTATTGACTGTGTTCTTGGGAAGCCCTGTAAAAGTGCATGGATACTCTGGCACAGAAATTCTATGCACCAGCTCAATTTAAATTGAAGAAAAAGAAATTCAACCATTTCTCACATAGGGAGTCTTTTATATATATTTATGCCTATGCATACCGTGTGCTTTAGGAAGAGAAGGGAGAAGGCGCCTACAGCCTATAATAGGTATTTAAACCCTCTAGCAAGTTTGGGATTTCAACTCAAAGAGTAGACGTTGCAGGGCTCAGAAGCAGACCATGTTATATGGTAATGCTTGGAGCAACACACAATTCACTCACTGTACATTCTGTTTTCTGTCATTTTTAGGTGGAACAATAGAAGGGGCCAGATTCAGCAAACAGAGTAAAAAACTATGATGAGCTAACAGAAATAGGCCTTCTTTTCATGAGCTCATCTCTTCTGCATTTTACATATATGCATACTTTTCCTTGCTTGGAAATAAAGGTCATAATTTTTTTATCCTTTTTGGCTCATTAAATGTGTACATGGTCTCTTTCTTTATGAACACACAAAAGCTCAAGATGTCAACTGATGGAACTTAAAAAGCATAAGAAAGTCCTTTCTAAATTGCACTTAGGTTTAATATATGTTGGTGGAAGTTGAGAATCACATATAAATTATTTTGAAAGAATATATAAGCATCCATCTACTCTTGAAAATATTTTTAATGTTGTTACATATCCATTACTTAATAGCATCTTAGTTTTATTATTATCTGTACTTAGCTGAAGTGGAGTGAAAGCCTGATGTGTTACTGTTTCATTCTTTCATATTAATGTTTGAATTGTGTTCCATGTTTAATGGATGGTCATCAGATGGTACCTATAGTACAGTCTGAGTTGTTTTCCCTATTTTAAGAAAAATATTATGGACTTTTGATGACAATTTTCAGAAAGGGCTGGAGAGTCTGGGTGCCAAATTTGAGACCCTTTCTTTAACAGATATTCCCATTATTACTGTGAGTAGAGTTTACAAAATAAAAAATCAGCAAGATATAGTAACAGTGAGAAACTCATTCATTCCAAGTCTAGGAAAATTAAGGATCAGACGATGTCTTTTGCTTGAGCTTTAAAACACCCACTCATCTCCAAAGTAAGCCAGGACAGCACTGCTCAAAATAATGGCAATCCAGCCCAAGCTTGCACTAAGTACCCGTCAGCCCTGTGTCGCTGTCCTCACGTGTTCTGTTGCTGTAGGCACAGAGAAGACACGCTTTTAAACAAGGGAGCAGTGACCAGCTCACAGCCCTGCCTTGGCCATTTGTCCCTCATTAATGGCATGGAACAAGGCAATTGTGAGAACAGAGCCGAGTTCTACTAGATGGGTAAGAATATCCTGAAAGGCTCGAATGCTTGTTCAAATTGTTTTATGGCAGCAAAGTAGCCTTTGAAATCATTTGAATTACAAACAGTGAAAGTTTATTGTTAAACCAGTTATTGTTCTGAGCCACGGGAGGCATCTGAGCAGGGAAAGCGCTGGAGCCAGATGGAGGAGGAAATTTCTTACTAGTGTTTGCCTGCGTGGCACCTTAGGCAGCCCAAAGATCAGATATTTGCTGGGGAAAGGAGAGCCCTCAGCTCTTCAAGACTTAGTTACCAGTGCTGATCAGCCTTGTGCCAAGTGCAGGCTGCAAAGGGAAGGGGACACCATGGAAATACGAGAGGAGGGATGTAGAAGTATTTACCTTCCTCCCCAGATGCATTTTCGTCTACAGTATCACACATAACTTCATCCTCCCACGTGATGCTGACTACAGTTCGAGGTGGTGCTTCTGGAGGTGAGGAAATACTGAGAAAGTGTTGAAAGACAGAAAGTAGTGTTTACACCATGTGTGTCCCGAGGGAACTGAGTTCATCTTCTCATGGCTGTAAAACCTGGGTGCACACCACAGTGCTGTGCAGCACCTGCACCACAGGGTAATATGGACATAGTTTTGCTGGAGCACTGATCCTTCCCACCGATTCAGGTCAAGAGAGAAAACATCCTCCTGGGGACAAGTTCCAGAAATAATGTAAAAGCTAAGCTCCTATACTGCACAGAGAAAAGAAGTTTAAAAACTGCTGTACATGTAGCTCCCCTAGATTAGGAGAAGCTGAATGACCAGATCTCCAGAGCAAATCAGCCAGTCCATCCCATCTGCACTTCCAGCCTGAGACAGATTCTGGATCATCAGAGAACCCAAATACAGCCGCTTGTCCCACTGATAGGAACAGATCAGCCTTAAGTCCCTGACTTTAATTGTACATGTGCATTCTTGTAACAGCAAAATGTATTTACTCAGAAACTGATTTCCAGTTGACATGAGCTCTGGCTGATCCAAGTAAAAAACTGCTATTTGCAAGTTTGAATAATTGCCATATGCTTCTGCTGAGAGGACACATCATGAATAAAATTACTCCTTATTCCAGCAAGATCTCCTGCTTCCAAACAAGCTGAAAGCACATTCTTAGGGCAACAAGCAACAACTCCAGCTCCAGATGGGATATAAAGAAACCAACTCTGTGATGAAACACTGGAAAACCTGTATAACTGCATACGCTGCACAAAGTAAATTAAGAATTTATACCTCATTCACATAATGCAGTTGCTCACAGTAGGAAACAGACAACAATACTATATTCACTGAAGCTTTAGCAAGACATTATTTTCACTCTGCTTACAACAAACTGTTGCTATCAATGACCTAAAGGAATTTCTAGGTGTTAGTAGCCTCAGTGGTGTGGGTTTGACTGCCAGTCTAGTATTGTAAGGTTGTACATGCTTGCCTGCACATCTAAATGTCAAACTCCTTACATGCATTGAAGCTCAACTGGGTCATAGTAATGAGATCTTCAGAAGTGTGTCTTTAGGTCTTCTCCCAGCCAAACCAGCTTTAATCAAAGTCTTTTCTCAGCTGCATTCTCAGTAACAATAATACATATATCTGTACTTTCTTCTTACCCTCAGTGTTGTCAGAGCTCTGGCTTGACGGTCTGAGATAAAATGCTTACACACATGTTCACATGCAAAACAATTCCAGCTCTTATTCCACAAATGTCAGACCATTTTTCTTTGGAAAGTTGTTTGAGTTGCTTATTTCCTGTCTGAGCTTTGTGGAGGTGTCTCATAGTGCGACTGGGGGTGAGTGAGTGATACTGCACGCAACAAATATATGCCCAGGCTGTTGGTATATTTGTAGACACCAACATGCCTATGCCCAAAATGGAAGCACTTAGAACAAGTTCTCTATCTATATGGACTTTTTAAAATTCTCTTTCACCTGAAGTTAAGTGGTACCAAAGTAAAAGCTGTATGTATGGTGGAACTTAATTCAGAAATAAAGCATTTAACTAGTTTTATGACATGTTATTATTTTGTAGGATATTTAGGTTACTGAATGATTGTGCAGGAATTTAAACATTCATACAGTATTTGCCAAAATGAATTTCATATGCTTTTGTTTCTCTGACATTCAGTATACAGAGTAAATAATTTCTGACCTATATAAATAGCATACAAAACTGTTCTCACTTGCCTTTTCCAAAGTTTAATCCAACAATAAAAAATGACAATGGCATAGATAAGCACAAATGTCAGCCAGCTGCACGCCAGCACAGACATGTCTCATGGAGAAGGTGGTAACACTTTTTTACGGAAGAAAGGCGGATGTAGAGTACTGTTTGTTTCCAATAGTTGGGTTCTTAAGAGTTTTGTACAGCTCAGTTTAAAGCAAAATAGAACAACTGCTGTTAACATGAAGACAAGCTCCAAGTGACCCTTTGTTTTTCTAGGTCACAGTTTGTTATCTTGACATAATACATGCAAACAGATCTGTTCTCATACACGGAGGTAAAATTTCTAAATACAAGCAGGTTTTCTAAGTGCACAAGTGCTGTTATTACAAAGACTGTTATCTAAGACAGAAGGTATCTTTCAAGACAAATGTAGGGATTTTTCTTAAACTACACAGAAATTTTTCCCTCAGAGGCCAAGCTGAGGGAAAGCATGGAAAGAGAAAAAATAAGGACTGCTCTTCGGGAAGGGGTGGCTGGCTTCCAAGGGCACAAAGAAATACATGTCAGAGCAGCTGCAAATGCTTGAACTGGGATTCAAACACATCAACCGCAGCCCTCATGGTGATTAAGGAATAAGTTAACCCTCTGTAGAAAGATCTATTATTTATAATGTGCAGTGCTCAGCACTGTATAACCAAGGAGAGAAGCACCAACTCGGCTCCTTTTCTCCAGTCTGAAATTTCTCAGTAGCTCTCAGGTCATTCCCAGCACACACTGCACTTGAGGCTCAGACACCTGGTTATACCAGCTTTCTTAATCATGCATTTTAAATGTATTCTTCCCCTGATTTTATACTTTCAAACCAGTTCAGCTATCACCTGATTGCAGTTTACACACAACCCTAATCAACATATTACAGCTCGGGAACTGCTCTGCCATGTCATTCCATTAAAGGAAATTAGCTGTTCCTGTGATGCATCCGATTGCCTGATCACACAACAAAGTTAAACTCTTAAAAATAAAAAAAAAAAAAAGAGGAAGAAGAAAGGAAGAAAATAAAAGCAAGTATTAAGCACTTTTTGAACTGTGCAACCATATGAGGTTAAGCCTTTCCCAACCCCTGCATAATGCTGCTCACATTATGCCGCTGGAAACCTGTGCAGGTGTGCATCCCACTACCTGGAGTCATTGGGTTGGTGAGACAGGATCTTGAAGTCACTGACGTTGGCTTTCAATACACTCCTTATTTCCAAGTAAATATTCTGCAAGCGTGTGATTTTTTGGCACTACCTTAACTATTGTGGCATTGCCCTGAAGGACAGACTAACCCAGTTTAGAATAAGTGTATTTAACTGTGCAGAGCTCTATAGCTTTTCTAGTAGGACTTTAACCACAGCTTTGTAAATGATTTCAAAACCAAGTTATAAACCAAAGAGAACTTTTTAGTTGGGTTGGGGGTTTTTTTAATAATTTGAAGGTTGTTTTGCAGGTTTTTGTTTTTATGAAGTATAGATGTTTATTTAACTGTGATCATATTGTGAAGGTATCAGATTTACTTTTTGGGTTTGAATCAGAACATAAGGTACTGTTTAAATAAAGATTTTTATATTGAGCTCGTTCTAAATATATGCAACCAAGAGAAAGACAGACCAACTGACTGATCCTTCCTCTCCTACCCACACACAGAAACCCATATACTATGGCCAGATCTAGTAATTGTTGTTTCAGAGGGAGATCACTTCAACTTCTTTAGTTTATGTCCAGCACATTTGTTATGTTTTATGTCACTGGCCATGCACTACGGAAGGGACATTCAAATGTTTAGTGGCAAATATTTAGTTGTGTTCTTAGTAAAGACCTTGGGGTTTAGTTTGTGTACTAATAATGAAGCATGTTTTAAATATATCTGTTACTGTGTCAGTGTTTTAACCCAGTAAGAAAAATTGCTGTCTTCAGGAAGAAAGTAACTCTGAAATTATTTACCATGGACAAAAATTACCCAAATAGTTCAAAGGGTTTCTTACCAAAACCAAAACCAAAACCATGGCTGTTTTTCTTCCATGATCAGCATCTCGACTGGGCATGCTGTAAGGTCCGTATATTTCTTTCAAAGATTCCACTCTGGATTTTAGCTGTGCTTCTTGTGAGCCATTGCATAACCAAATGATGGGAAAACTGCAGTTTTACAGGCTAAGCAAAATCTAGTGACTTTTTAAAAAATTATGAGATCAAGACTCCAAAAATTGGCCCAGGGTCAGTTTCCAAGTACAGAGTATTAAGGACCGGCATACTGCTTCTTGCTTAATACAGATTTCCCTTCCTTCCTGTTCCTGGTGAAGGACAGATAGAAAGTGATTTTAGAATCCAAGTTAAAGCCATTAAATATTATGTTTGTCACAGTAATCTTTTTTCCAACCATTTTGCTCTGTTGGTAATGCTGTTCCAATTTCCACAGTAATCCTACATTTTTGTTTCACATCTGGAGCAAGGACAATGAGCTAATCCTGAACAACATGAAAGAACAAATTTATATTTGCACATCACTGTCTATTTTGTACATTGATATTCTTTAAAAGAGGAAAGAATAGGTTTTTTACCATAGTCATCTCTAAAAACAGAAGAATGGAACTATATTTCCATTATTTAGATTACTTGAAGTAAAAAAAAAGTATGAAATTTTGCCAGTGTATGTAATTCTGTCTTGCGTATGCAAGATACAAGATAATGTTGCTCTTCGTTCTTTGAATTGGACTTCTAAGAACTACTGGAAAACTACACAAAGCCACAACAAATGCAGAATGGATGAGGCTAGGAAATCAAGAGAAAATACAGGTTTTTTCCTTGCAGACTCACCTCTGACGTAACTAAGATATAACTTTGATGTAACTGTACTGGCTTAAGTATGGTCCTAAAAATAGAAAATGTTTCTCTTGCTAAGTGAGCATGGAGCCTTTGTCTCTTTCTACAAGCACAACCAAGTGGCAATTGCAGTATCAGAGCTCTGGTGTTTGAGAGTCTCTCAAATACTTGATAATGGTTATGGAGACAGTAAATAAGATGAGAATGTGTTTACCCAGTATGTTTGGGTTTTTAAGGGGGAACCAGTGCTCTGGAGACAGGTGTCTGGGCCAGGGCAACAGTGCTAAGTGGCCTACCATCTGACAAAGCAGATAACACCAGCATAGCCCCACTCAGGCCAGCCAGACACAGCCTCACGAAATCCTAGTTTTGCCTCATCAGCAAGATATTATTTATGTCGGGACACAGACAGCAGAAAGGTGGTACACAGATGGAAAGTGGGTGAGTCAAAGGTGAGAAGGCACAAGAGGAAGTGTTTAGTCACTCCTGCTTCTTGAGGATAACATTATCTGAAGTCGTACATTTTCAGTTGTTTATAGATTCATATTACTATTTGGTTCAAATATTTACTAGACCCCATCAAATAATCAAGCAAGTGAGAATTATTACTGTTGTTTTCAAAGCTGATTACAGAGGACAGATATTGCTTGTTAATCTTTCCCATTCCTTGATTATACATTTCAAATAGATACTCCTGTATCTCTTTTCAGAGCACAGATGCTGAAACCACAGGATGTCATTTTAATCCTTGGTTACTGTCACAGCTATGGATCCAACTGGTTTTATTCCAGGCGAAGCACATCCAACTGCAATATGTCCACTTGGGGTAACTGTCATCTAAGCAAATAATGCTTTACCTAACCCATGCACAAAATAAACCCCTCTCCTTTAGGTATTAAGCTGATAGTCTCTTACCACCTTATATGGTGGGAGAAGTAGGAGCAGATCAGAAAAAAAGTGTTTTATTGCAGTTCTGGTAGCAGGGCACAAAATGTGGAGCTTATGTGATTTGAATGAAGCCAGGTTTGACCCTGGCCAGCAGGGAAACACAGCTATTGCCAGAGTTGCAGATGACTCTATCATTTTAACTGTGAACTCAGTTGAGGAAAAAAATAAAATAGAAAGCTCTTGAATTTGACAGAAAGTTTCAGCCCCCAAGCTGCAGTAAGACTCAAGTGTGCTGAAACAGCAGCTTTAGATAGTATAGCAACTTGTATGATAGCAAATGAGAATGCAAGGACATTTAAAGCATTTACTTCAGTTTGGAAAGGAAACCTAAAGAACTTCTCCAGTTCAAGCCTTTACAGAAAATATTTATGACATATGGCTACAAATGGGTAACATATTTAAAAGTGTTTCTTAAAATAACAAGGAGGAAGCAGCAGCTAAATTGATTGTTCATTAATTAACAGGACCCTGGAAATAAAAGTGTTTACCAACAAATAATTAAAAACATATAAGCTAAACTATTTTTTGAACTTGAATTATATCTTCAGTTTAAAACTATCTGATTAAAGAGATGGCGAGCTGTATTAGAGCATCCCAGCTAGAACACTGCAAGATTCACACAGAATAAGTCTTTACAGTGTTGAGCAGAGGAGGATGTCTATCAGCCAGCAGCACGTGTGAGATCTTTCTGCTCCTACAGGTGTTCACAGAGTATTTTTCCCACAACAGCTGGCAGAAAGGGCTGAAAGCACCCCAAGCCTCCTGTGAGCCCATATTTCTGCACAAACAGAAGCTGCACACATGTGCATACCAGGCAGGCACACACCTGCCTGTGCGCACCGCAGCGTTTGGCACTAGTTTGGTTTTTCCTCACAAACCGGCTCACGACAGCGTGGGGAGTGAGCTGTGGGAGCAGCAGCTGGGGCACCCAAACAAGGGGCTCCTTTCTGTGAAGCCTGCCAGGCAGCAGAGCTGGCCAGCTGCCACTTCAAGGGCAGTAGTCCTGTGCAAACACCCGGTGAAAACACCACATGCCCTGCGCTTTAGTCACGGTGTGCCGTGGGCTAGCTGTGTTCCACACAAGCAGCATAAAAGTCAGCAAATACATAAAAACCCTGCCTGTTGCTCTCGAGTGAACGTATCCCAAAAGGAAGATCCATTTACCATGGGAGAGAGGGGACTGCAGGGCAGCTGCCCAACTCCGTTTGGCCTTCCAGGCTGGTACTCTCTGCCATTGCCAAACCCTCCCCGCTGAGCAGACCTGCAGGAAGGCTGGTCCTGAAGCTGCCCGAGCCCTCCAGCTCCAACCCAACCCTGAGTCCACTGAGGTAAAGTTGGGGCCACACACAGAGCATTGCCTCAGAAATTCCCATGGGGCCAAATCAAAGAAAAAAGGGATTTTTCCACTCAGTTTTCCCCATATTGTTCATTGTGCAGAGACAGCATGGTGTGCTTGCTCCACGAAATCACCACCTATACCCTCAACCTTTTTCCTTGTTTGCTCTCAGTTGCATCAGCATTGCTCTTTATCCTTTCCATTATGGACCACTTAACCTTTTATGGACAAATCTACAGCAAAAAAAGAAACTTTAATTTCTTAAATGGTTGCTGTAGTCCTCCAGATTTACTTCTTCTACTGTAAATCAACCATCACTGAAGACTCTAGAGCAAAAAGTGCCCAAAACACACTTTGCAACCTTCTATTGGTGCAGGGTATTTCCTAGCTAAGATTTCTCCTGAGAAATGGAAAAAGGGTGCAAACCAGGAACATAAATTAGTTTGCAACAGACAATTTATTAAAGCAACAACAAGTCATTGTAACCCTTTCAAGAGCCTCCATGACTCAAGTCTAAACAGGCTGATAAAGTGATTCATCCTGCAGGAGAGTCATGTTTAAATATGCTGCTGCTATCACACTTGCAGCCCCAGAACAGCCACTCCAATGGCTTTTCTCATCCTAAGAGACACCACTCATCCAGACAAGGAGCAATACAAGTTCCTTCACGCTTGCAAGCTTGACAGTAGCACACTGATACTACAAGGTGGATAGATAAAACTGAATCAAAAGAATTCCCTTTACAACTGCTCTAAGTGATGGCAAAGGGGAGGAGGAGGAGGAGGGAGGAGGTAGCTGGGCTCACTCCTGTGTTTGCATTAGGGTGAGCCTTTTGTCTTTACACTTCACAGATCCCTGTGAAACCATTCCACTTACACTTAGAAGGACATCATTCAACAGATTTTACTTAGTCATGGAGACATTTAACAGTTAGTAACAACACCACAGCTGGGAGATCTACAGCCAAAGCACCAATGTTTTAGACAAGTGTATCATTTTCAAAAGAGGGAGAGATGCTGCTTATTTTATCTCTCTAGAAAGAAAGAAAGAAAGAAAGCTAAAAATACTTAAAGTAGTACCAGCACTGATTTCATATGGTTTTAAAATATTCCTATGTTTTATTCAGGATCAGTAGAGAGACACATTTCATATCACTTTTCTAAGTATGTTACTTCAGAGCAGAAGCAGGGAAGAATGACTGCTTAACAGTACCAAAATCATGTTGTTTCAGCAGAACATTAATTAATTTTTTGACCCTTCAGTATCTCTGACCCAGTTATGAGAAGCTTATTTCTACTCTCAGGTCAGAACTTGTTTCAAAGGGCCAAGTGTTAACTTCCCACTTACAGATTATGCTGGCAGAAGTCTGTATGCTTACATAGGAGCTGTCTTTGTCCTTAATCTGCATTTCTTCTATAGTTCTCTAGTGCAAAAACAAGAAATTACTTTACAACACAATTTATAGATGACATTGTTCAGTGGAATAAAAATTCATAGCTGATAAATTCTGCCTTCTTTAGGAGCTAAGGAGAAAACAAACTTTCCCTTTAAAGGATGGATAACAGAAAAAAATATTTTCTCGGAAGTAGATAACGTGCTCTGTTGCAAAAACAGTATACAAAAGTGAAGTGCCTGAAAACCCACAGAAATTATAAGGCTCAGTAAATAGGATGGATAATCAGAGGCCCCTGGAATTCTAATGTGCAGTGGGTAAGCTTGATCTACACAAAAGCCTATTTTGTTAAAGAACACTAAAATAGAAGTGAAAATGCTAAAAAAACCCATTCAGTCTTGTGGTGTGCTGTGGAAATTGAACCTTTAGCCTGCATGGAATGTTATGAAGGAAAAACACATTTGTAGTGTTTGCCTTTTAAATGGTAGCGTCAATTGTAAATACTTGAAGCTTATCTCAAATGACAAGAGTGAGTGATGCAGGCACAGGTAAAAGCATAGGCCAAGTAGCTGCATTTCAGAGATAACAAATAGAGTTTTATATTACGTACAGTATCAACACCAATACCACCACCCCCAAAGCCCCCACATCGAAGAAGCGTGGTGCCAGTTAAGCCTTTGCTTTCCAGAGGGAGCTCTCTGCATTCTCAAATACATCAAGCTCTCTTTAGAAGCATCTCAATTTGGATCCCAAACTGAGGCACTCCTCAAGTTACAGATGTTATTGAAACACAGACTGTGTCTAACTCCGTGTGTTGCATATGTTTTTTTCCCTTTCAGGCCAAATAAATTTCTGTAGATGTATTGTCATTAACCAAAATAGTTACAGTGTGATATGGAAAAGTGATGTTGAAAAGTAGATTGTTTCATACAAAACAATTTCCTATTAGAGATGTATCTGTCAAAGTCGTAAATGCTACTGATAAGCAGTTGAAGTCCCCAAAATAAATACAGTGATAAGGTATGGCAAAAATAACAGCACCTGTCAGTTTAGCTTGTGATTCTATATTCAGTTTTACTTATATCAATTTTCTGCATCAAGTCCAAAAAGTGGTGTTGCCTTTAGGAATTTGTACTTTCTTCAAGCCTGTAAGTGAAGGAACTGCTTTTTTTGCAACTACTTCTGAGGGAGATCTAAAAAATTAAGCTGCTGTACAGCAGTTGCACAGCAGCGTGTAATTTCAGGGAGCACAGGCCAGGAAAAAAGGGCCAATGGATTTACCTGAGGTTCAGCTGTGCATCCCTCTGTACCGTGACATTAGTCTTACTAAAGGATGTAATACACTCCTTGGACTAAGGAGCCAGACCGTGCCAGATACAAAGTAAAAGCTGTTGCTCTCTTCCAAAATAGCAATCTGTTCTGTCACTACTTTGCTTTCAGCTTCCCTCGGTTCCTTCTTCCTTCTATGTGCATTTTTTCATTGTTAGACTTAAGTGCAGATTCTGCTTAACCTGAGCTCACCAAGAAAGTTGTGCCAAGTCAGCCCTTTCAGCTTTCATGTCTTTGGCCAAACTCATTAGCAGATTGGTTTGCTTGTATTTCTCCCCCAGGGATTTTACTTACAATGGAGACCTAAAGATCTCATTTCTGAGGGGCATCCTTGCAAAGACAGTTGCTGCCTGACACAGCTGTTACAGGACAGCAAGGAAATCATGCCATGAAAATAATACTGCCACCTCTGGGTATATAACATATATATCATTCACGCAGTGTTACAGGCATGATGGAAAGGCACATGGGAGTAATTTTAAAGTCCACCTAGACTGTAAAAACGTGCCCTCTCAAGAAAGCAGGGCAGATCTGCATCTGTGTGCCTTGTGGCAGGGCAGGATGGGAAAGGGAGAAAACAATAAAATGGGAAAATAATAGCCCTCTTTAAAAAAAAAGACTTTATACCCCATATGGAAGTGGATCATTACACTGCCCTCATTGGGGCCTCTCTCTGCTCTGTTTGTTCTGAAGTCATCTACAGAGAGCAGGAAAAAGGACTGGATTAGCTAAGTGTGGCATGCTCCATGCTGTCTTGGGAGCATTACTAATCTCATAATAATACCAACTGCAAGGCAACCTCAGTGTAAGAGGGCGGGGAGCTAAAACAGACAAAAGGAAGGAGGATCACTAGCACAAGATTGAGACAAAAAAACAAGAAATGAAAGAGGATCAAGAGATAGAAGAACCATAAAAGGAGAGAAATAGTAGAAGATGAGAAGGCAGAGAGGGTGCAAAGTTAGGCACAAGAAAACAAACACAATTTTACACCAGATTAAAAGGCTCATGACATGCCAAAGAGCCCCCTGATCTTTTGGCACCTTTTTGATGACAGTAGGACTAGCCCCAGTTCTTTTGGCACCTTTTTGATGACAGTAGGACTAACTACTGTGTCACATCAGTGCTGAGCTGCAAATAGTCTTCTCACACCGACTTTTAACCACTGACACCTCAAATTCAGAATGGCACAGCAGGAGAGCACCAAGAGGTCTGCATATCATACAGCAACCATACAAGGACTTAATCACCTTCCACTGGTGAATTTACAGAGCAGATGCTCTATAAGACCCCAGTGCTTAAGTATGAATAATGTCTTTTAGATTACCATGCATGTCCTTAGCCATGAACACCAGGAGATGAAAGAGCTGTTCTGCTTGACCTTTAATGTAGAGGAGAGAGAATTTTGGAAAGTGTGATTGTTCGTACATTTCATTTTATAGCCTACACAATGCTTTTCCAGCTCGTGCAGCTGTGTTTGACGGCCAGAGAGAGAAGCTCTCAGACTTTACTCTAGCACTTTTCATACCTAAGGGAATGCAGTGTTGGCCTCCCTGGTGCAAATACATGTCTGAAAAAGAAATTACCAAAGATTGCTTCCTCTTCCTTTGTTTCCTCTTAAGTGACATATTTAACAGAAATATTAGGCAATATATACACTTTCTCCCTGTTCTGCTTATCATCACTTACAATCCTGCAGAAGTTTTGGCCATTTAGGAAAGGAGAATAAGACTTACATGTAAAAACCAACCTGTAGAGAAAGAAACTTTTCCTTATGTATGTGCTGGGGTTTTACACTTACCCTGGAGGATATCTGCACCTCCTTTGGGCTGGAAGGAGTGAGCTTCTGGTCTTGGAGATCATTCCTTTAGGTGGCAAGAAATAAGCTTTATCTAAATGTTTATGAGTATTGAACTTTGTTGGAGAAACTGCAGGAAAGAAACGCACTGAGAATTCTTCTCTCAGTTTGTTTTACTGTGTTCCATACTATGCTCATAAACACCAGGAAAACAAACCAAAAACTTTTCAGTTTTGTGCATAGTAAAAATCCTGCTATGGCCTTCAGAAAACCAGACAAAGAGATAAATGGAAGCCTAAAACATAGCATACATAAAAAAATATATCCTGTCATGATTTGAGATTTGGAAGGCTTGCTACTACCCCAGACTCAAAACCCAGAGACACTGTTCCCAAAATGCTCTAGCAGCTTTAGTAGCAGTGCTACTAACTGATAAAACAGGTCACTTAGAAACAAGGTCAATTTGCCATCTAGAACAGCAGAGTAGAAAGTGTGCAAACTATTGGTGACACCATATCTTAAATTTCTCTAAACCAAGGATTTTGAAAATCCTGAGACATCTTAATTGAGCCTGCTTTTTGGAAAATGTTGGCCAATGAAAATAAGTCCTTTTGAATAATTTGTAATGGAGCACTCATTTTGAGAGTTAAAGTTGTCCTTTCTGTCTAAATTCTGTAATATTGTAAAGACCTTCATATTTTAGTTGCCAAATAAGCACTGAACCAAGCTTTGCAATCTCTTAGTCACAAGTTTTCTCTAATTTCCAGAAGAAATTGAAGGTAATGAAACTATTTGCAGGAGGATGAGTAGCAGGAGAAGGTTTTAAATTAGTAGGGTCAGAAACATCTTAACAATTTTTATGCTACATTAAGCCAGAAAATTATTTCTATGCTTGTCATGCTTAACTTATTGGCAAAGTTTCAATGCATATCTAACATAACCATAGTTTTAAAAATATGAGTGAAATGAAAGAGTTAATGATCAGTCATTATTAATCATTTTATTATATAATAAATATATAATTTCATGTCAAGACTGGTATTTTCCATACTGATCCCCAGCACAAGTTGAATATATGACAGAAACAAAAACTTTTGAAATTGCAAAAAATTAATATAGCTATATCTTCTATATATGGGTGTTGCTAAGGAGAGACAAGATTTGATCTCCATTTGTGTGTGAAGAAAATGAGGAATAATATCTGCAAACAGGCCGGCCTCTCTGTTATGAATAAATACTGGCAATTGAATAGATTCATTCTCATGACTAAGAATTTCTGGTTTAAGCATCATGAGATATATCTGAAACACAACACCTCCATAAACAGCTTACAACAAGAACTGTTCGACCTAGATAGGAGACAAAAAGATGAGATGCCAGACACTGATAATATATTTTAAACCTCAAGAGACCTCAGCACATCAACTTCACTTTAGGCAGAATACCAGAACTAACAGCCCTTCTCTAAATGAAGATGCCCTGGTCTTTCTAATATCTCCCTTTTTCGGGTCATCCAAATGACTTTGTCTAGAGTACCACACTCTTTGCTGAAGAGGAAGAGTGATATTTTATAGACTTAGTCATCTACGTGATGTGTCATTTCCATGTAGAAACTCCCCTGAAGAATTTCCCTGACCAGTTATTAGTCAGAGCTGAAGAAAACACTTTGTAAACAGCTATGCTTCAAGTGAAAACCTTTTTCTATTGTCAGCTGTCTGGATGATGTGAGTGTCACAGTATTTGCTGACCTTGCTTGCTTGCTGGAGTGCAGAAAAAAAAAAAGGAGGGCACAACGTGAGGTGGCTTATGTTAATGCAGCTGTGTGCAGCAGGGTCATGGCAAAACTCAGCTCCAGCCTGCTGAAAACTCTGCCACTCTGCATTTTGGATTGTATCTCTGACTGGGGGTATCTTGCCATAACTTCACTGATTACAACAGAGCTGTGATGATCTATGCCATGGGAAATTTAATTTGTTGGACTGTCATAGCCAAAATGATGTTTCCTGTCCATTATCCATGCGTGTGCACACACACACAAATTTAAAAAAAAAAAAAATCCCAAAACAAAACCAAACCCCAAAAACCCCCACAAAAACAAAACAAAACAAAACAAAACAAATTTAAAACACCAAGAAAACTCCAAACACAACATATGCAACTTCACATAATCTAATTTGGATAAAATTTATAAATTCTTTTCTCCTCTTTGAGGCACATATGGAGGATATTTTCCCTGTCTCTAAGTGTTTTCTGATGAGGAGCTGCCCCATCTCATGCTTAAACTTCTATGGGTGACAGTCTTACTGTGATTGATTACCCTGGGGTCAACTTGAAACAAAAGATTTAGAGACATTTATTCATGCAATGACACAAATCCAGGCCTTTTTTTTTTTATTTTTCAACCCTTTAAGTGTTCTCAGTTCCTTCATTAGAAACCTTTATCTGAGATCACATCTTTCACATATTTCAAAGTGACACTTTTCCCTCCGTTATGTTAGTTATCCTTTCTCCTCTACTATTACTCAGAAAGTATAAAAATAAAAATCACACTTCCAAAATAATATACAACAAAGAAAAATAACAGACTTCTCACTTAATCACTGAATTATTTGCCTTCCTCAAACTGTCAACAACTTCTTGATGGAAATATTCTGTGATTCATTTCTCCCTTGATGTGATCTCAGGGAATAATTTCTCTGCTCTCACCTTAAGATACAAAGCTCTCTTGTTGGTTAAGGGGCTGGTTGGCTGGTTTGATATTGGATACCATGTCACTGAAATACATTTAAAAATAGATGATGTGATTAATTCTATGAAGCGAAGAAACATGAAGTTCAATTACTTAAAATATTCCACTTGAGGTCAACCAGGGCTTGCAGAGTGTCACAGTTAATTTCAGTGTATGCCCCTGACTTGGACCTTGGTACAGATGCATCCCTGAAGCTTTAGTAGTTATGCCAAGCATTCAAGCTTAGAAATCCCTCTTTTTACATATATGTGTGAGCAACTCCAGCCATTTCAGTGGAGCTTTACTCACCTTTAATAACATTTTGAAGATGTGAATTTTAAAATGCTTTATATGCTTCATTTCAAGAACCATCTACTTGGATTAACTAATTGGCATTGACCTCCTTTGCAATGACAGAATCGTCATATATTTTTGCGTACTTGCCATTTGTCTGTGGTTGGTTAGTGTCAATAACATTCAGGATAAATTATTTCCCTATAAATATTTTTATGTCTATTTATATGTAGCTTCAGTAGGTCACTCATTATGAACTCATTAGAAATCTTTGCTTTGAACTGGAGGAGTCTGTGCCTGCACCTAAGAGTTCTTACGAGCAGCAATCCAGAAGTTTCCCTTAAATATAACCAGACAACTATTTCCCTGAATTCTCTGTGAAAAAGACTCACTGGGGATTTGTTTGATGAGAGAAGATATACACAAATCCCCTTAATAACAAATAGATTTTTCTGTTATTTTTCTACAGAACAAAAAGCCCGTTTCCTATTGTAAGGTGAAAATGCAATCTAATTTTCCTAAGCATTACTTAGTCTCTTGTAGTTTTTTTTCAATAGCAATGAGAAGAACAGCAGTGTACAGCGGCACCACACCTAACAAAGGCTGTTGAAGTGCTGCGATGCCTCTCCAGCTGCTGCTTTATTGAATCCTCTCTTTACAAGGCCTATTATCCAGGCATCATACTACTCCTTTCCTCTTCCTCACCAACATCTTCCTTACCGCAGGTGGCCACTGCTGGCCCTGAATTGAAATTTTCTTGTGCAATAGACCCTGTAACCTCTCTTTTAAACTGCACAACCTCCATTCAGTTTGCAATATACTAAGAAATACTGCTCTTCCTTTCAATTATTGTGCCTTCAGCATTATATCTGGTCATTATTTGTCTCCTTCTTTCTCTTTGTTACTTCTTTAAAATCAGAAAATCATGTCTCTGATCATTGCAGACATGTAATCAGAGCAATCAAAGGCAATTCCTGTAGGCTGCAAAGATAAATTTCAGTAAATCAGACCACCTAAATATAAAAGCCTTGGATTATATAGTTTTAAACATGTTTAGATAGATGCTTCTAAGCATGTATCCTCAAATGGTGTAAATACAGATCTCGATAGAGCCTTCAGACCTCAGATTCTAACACAGATTCTAAACCTGGTGGGACGGAAAATATAATATATGTTTATAATGTCAAGCATGGCAGTAGTCAAGCACTTGAGATTGAAAACCACAAAATGTAATGCACGTTCAAGGACAGTTGTTGTTACATTTTTATTTCACAAGAATTTCCTGTGTTACAAAACTACACTAGCCCACAGGTAAAAAAAGAATGTGATCTGGTAGTTGAAAAATACTTTAGTTTCAGATGAAAATTATTTTTTTTTTTCTGGAGCAAACCCCATTGCCTAAATAATCAGTATGAATAAATAAGAATATTTTTGCCTTTTGCAGTTTGCTTCATTTAAATGTCTGTTACATTTTTGAAAGGAAATAGGTTACAGTCACTAATTTTCCAGGTACTTAAGGAAGAATATGCAGAACATATATAACAACATATACTTTGACTTTTTAGTTTAGTTTGAAATATGTCTAATCTGATTTGTGAACTATCCATTCTCACAAAAAAAAAAAAAAGGATGGCCTCTAAATCATTCTTCATATGGGTCCTATCAAATTAAGTCCAGAATTACAAGGTTTTGATTAATACAGACACAAATGGGACAAACCCCTTAAATTTAGGGCTTCCCTTGCCTAAATTTAGAACAGAGCCCTGGAGTGATTATTCCAGCTATGATCCGAGGACACAGTGCTAAACTTCCTGCTTTGCAAGAGTCCGACTGTAAGCCTTGCAGAGCACTTCTTCACTTGTGTTGACCAGCCACAGGAATATTTGGATAACACAACATCTCTCTGACAGCTTCTTTTTTCCACCTTAACCATCACAAAAAAGGAAAGTAGTATGATGGAGTTGTCACCGTGCCCCAGCAGACCCCGATGATTAGCAAATATCCTTAGGTCAGCAGATACAGTGCCTACTGTTTAGCTCTAGTTTTGAGAGAAGCAGACTGACTGTATATCCTCCTTCAGAAATTGTCTCACAAGGCCCTGAGTATCTCTGAGACTGAGTGAACACAAATGTGAATAGGCACAAACTTGGCCCACCTGACGGGAGATAGCAGTTCACAAACCACTTTTTGATATCCTCTGCGTAAATTCCATGCTGCAAGAGTCTGAGCCCAGAAGAATCTCTTTCCTTGTCCTTGCCCATAATCCTCCAGTTTAAGATTAGCTAATGCATTTTCCTTAGAAATGCCAAAATAAAAACTATCACCTAAACTAAGACCAATTATTTCCAATCAGAAAGGGAAAACATGAAAAGTCCAAGTGCAAAAACCAGAATATATTCACACACGTGCCCTCAGTATCATGTCTGCTTTGTCAACAACACTGTTTACTTAAAAAGGAAATTTTGACAGAATTTAGGATTCTCAGTTATGGCTCAGATCTCATTTTGCTATGATTTATGTGCACAGAAAATTTCTTTATTCAGAAGTTGCAAATCCCATACTTACACACAAATCCACGTATGAAACATAGTACAAGAAAAGCTATATATGAAGACAGTTTTTGCCAAACTACTGTTTTCCAAGACATATGTGAGATTAATGTGTTAGACTGACATTTGAGCATGCTGAAGATCATAAGACATGTTTTATGGTGCATTAAAATCTCATAGTAACAATTTCAGAGAGTTAGCATAATGTATTATTCAGAGTTAAATACTGTCTTGAATGATAAGGGCTAACATGCCATCAGGCTATAATAAACTACAGCTTTGAAATATCAATTTTCATTTATCAGTAAGGTCATTTACATAGCTAAACTGAGAACATAATGATGTATTTTTTCACTATCTGGGAGAAAAAAAAAATTGCTCTTCTTTTCCAACATTCAGAAAATGAAAAAACATTCTGAGAAATCCATTATTAAGTCATTTAACCTTTCATACAAAACAAATTGTCACGGATTTGGCCATAAAACTACAAGTACATGCATTCTGGTTTCTGATATTGAATGTAAATAAACTAATTTAAACTCTAGGGAAAATACTGTGTTCAGGCACAAATGTATTATTCTAACAGAGGGTTTGACAAATTGCATCTATTTATCTGTTATTTTTGTAAGCAACACAGAAAAGCGATGGAACCTTGCAGCACTCCGCTACAACTTGACCCCAAAGAGGAATTCATTGACGTGAGTTACTTAGGGCTGCATATTGCCCTTAATCCACAAACAAAATACTGTATTTTGAGGCCTTTAAGCTGATAAAAGGGTATGTTCATAGAGTTAATGGGGTAGAAAAGAGGGCAGCTGATATGAGATGGTGAAAGGGGTGCCAGATTTAAAAACACAGTTATCCTCAACCTCACTCTAACCTCCTCCTTCTTCACATGCTTGAAGGGCCCCAGGAGGCACTACTGCTCTGCCCACCACTCTGGAGAGATTCAGGCTACCTTCAGCTGCTCTGATGGCCGAAATTTCCGAGCCCTTCCTTCAAAAAACACATGGCCAGGCAAGGCAACAGACCACCAGGAACGTGTCCAGACTGCCATGTGTTTGTGTGCCATGGGCAACCCACAGCTATGTGCATCCCATTTCCCATGCTGCCAGTGTCTTTTTATTTGGCAATGAACTCTTGGCACGTAGCAGCTTATGCACATGCAAGTCCTCCTCTGCCTTCAGCTCAGAAACATAGTGAGGACACTGAAACCTCTGAGCCACAGCCCAGAAGTGGCACATGGACTTGCACACAGCTGCTAAAGCCATTGCTATGGGAATGCAGTAGGACAAAGATATGTCTGGTACAAGAAGGTTTAGCTTTGTCTCCCACAACATGCTAAGAGAGACACAGACCACTAGTCCAGGAGCATTATTATATTGCCCAGAAAATTTCTCTCCACCTGGCCACTGTGGTCATATGGCTGTGGTCATAGGGGACAGTCAGTGCAGAGGTGCCCCTGAAAACTCTGCCATAGAAATTATGGAGAAACACCTCCTGGGCACAACAGGTCTGCAACCTTAAAGAGAGAGGAGTGATGAGGCTTCCCATCCATAGCAGCACTTGACCCACATCAAACCAGTCAACCTGAGTCACTTGTGCCTGGATGTGAACTAATGCAAATAGTCCTTTATCCACCATCTGCTGTGACTTCTTTTATATTAGGACTAAACTGTTATTTACACAATAATCTTTAATCATAACAGCAGGCAGAACAGATCGAAAGCAGTCACTTGGCACCAAGCCTATCAGAGTTCAAGGAATGCCTGGATAATACTCATAAGGCTTAGTTTTAGGTAGTCCTGAGAGGAACAAGGAGTTGGACTCAATGATCCTTATGGGTTTATTTCAACTCAAGATTTCTGTGATTCTATGATTTAAGTGACTACCAGGGCTCACTGCTTTTGACTTAAATGTAGAAGTTCACCCACTTTGTCAATCTCTCTGAAGTGTGCACCTGAAAGAGAATATTGTGCTATCCTATTCGTTCCACCATATGAGAAATTCAAGGTCTGTCACAGTCAGTGCTGATTTTGTAATGTAATTTTACAAAGCTGTCAACTCCCAGGAAACAGCCTACTGTATGTACTCAAAGTCCAGTCATTTAAATAAATAGGCCACTCCAGAGCAGCGGGAGCCCAGAGTGCAGCAGTGCTGTATCTTAATTTTTGATAGAATGTTGGCTTTACATTCGACAGCAAAGATAGGCATATTTTGCACCAAGCTTCATTTAATTCTAGAGTCAGGGTAATTTCTTGCCAGCTACTCTTCTTTATCCACAGTATCCATTGTTACCACCAAAGTTTCCTCTGTGCTGTGGTTTCCTTGAAATTCTTCCTCTTTCAGTCATGAATAGGACCAGTCCTCTGTCCTTTCCTTTCCTTTCCTTTCCTTTCCTTTCCTTTCCTTTCCTTTCCTTTCCTTTCCTTTTCCTTTCTTTTCCTTTCTTTTCCTTTCTTTTCTTTTCCTTTTTTTTCCTTTCCTTTCTTTTTTTTTTCTTTCCTTC